>JAUMHP010000060.1:1766387-1794887 GCA_032361065.1 Enteromius trimaculatus
CCCTGAAAATAATTGCACACCTCAGAACGTTCGTCAGCCAATCAGATTCAAGCATTCAACGGCCCCGTAGTATAATACTAGATAAAGTTCACACTGCCTCGTTTTATCAAAAATAATATTTACTCCTACTTCAGTCACTTTGGCAGTTTTTTGACAGTTTTTGCCATGTTAGATAGTACTTAGTACTTAGTTGTAGTTTTTGCTCCTCAGAACATTGGTGTTTGAGGCTCGCAGTACGTCATTTTCACACATAGAAAAATACCAAGGTAAAGGTAAATAATTCTATGGCACCTTTAAATTGCAGCAGTTGGGAGCAGTTGGGGGATCGGTGCCTTGCTCAAGACGATTTTTTTCTCAAGAAAAATGTTGTATATTACAAAACTTTTCACTCATTTTACATGACTATATACGGTGTCATTATTTTATACATAAATTAAAAATATATTCTCAACACATTTGTGAATAAATCCGGTTTTCTTTTGAACAATGTAGCAGTGTTCGAAAATTTAGATGGAAACTTACCTTTTACCCGTGGAGTCCTTGCGGTTGAACGGTTGGTTTATGACACCCATGACCGGTTGGCCAGTGGACCTTAAATAAACCCCAATCAGAACCAGAGCACATGGGAGACCGAATGGACAAAAGCCTTCATCTGGCTCTTCTTCCTCTTTTCCTTCAATATATTGACTTGTTCCATCTATCAAAAGAAAATAGCTAAATACACGTTTTGATAACCTAAATAATTCACACACCAGGTTCCTGTTTCATCAGACAAGTTTAGCAAATAAGTCTGACTTTCTGCCAGTTGATTTGGTTGAAAATAAGTCCGACTAAAGCCCTGTTCACACCAAAGAATGATAACTATAAATATAATATTAGTGTTCACATTAGTGAACAATATTGTCTGCTGCTGTAAATTCTCAAGATGGATTCTGATTGGCTATCAATCTTTGTATCTTTCATCAGCTGAAAAAAAAATGGTTCTATATTGTTTTTCTGCCTTTATTGTTATAATTGGGGTATGAACTCTGCTATTCTTTAATATTGAGAACAATTTCTATAACTCTCTCTTTATGATTTTATCTTTATAGTTATCGTGATTGGTGGGAATGAGCCTTAACTGAAATGAGCCTGGCTTATTGGGTAAATTTGTTTTATGAAACAGGCCCCAGGAAAAAGCAGCCCCTAAGCATTTGCTTTCCAAACCTGTCCTGGAAAACCCCCGGCCCTTCACATTTTGTATGTCTACTGTACCTCATCTAACACAACCGATTCCACTCTAGAAACAACAAATCTTTTCACAGCTCCCATTTGACCTTTATTTCTAATGGAAAATAACTGGTTCTACAACTACTGACACACAAAGACCGTAGACTCACTATGTGCAACTTCATTATCAGTAGAAATCTCCTCTAACCTCGCTTCTTTATTAAATATTTATGCTATGCCACATTAAATGCGGATTAAATCTAAAACATAATGTTGTTGGTTATATGCTGTACAGCTTAATTGAGCAATGACCCTGCAAACTTTACATTATCTATGCTGATTTGAATGTGACAGAGAACACAAGCAAATTAGGTCAAATATTTCATAAGGTCTTTTATCCAAGTCATGATATGGCAAACCCCAACATGTTCAAGCCTATTAAAAAAAACATTATCTTAGAGCTGAATGTAAAAAAATACCAAAAATGCAGCAGTACCAGTTAGGGCAGACATATCACTTTTGAACATCTTGTTGATGACATTTGTTTGGTAACCTAGCGTACAATAAACCTGATAATGTGAACTATGAAATGTTGGCTCTACAAAAAAATGCTCTTTATTTGGATTTTCTTAAAAAGTCACCTAAATTAATACAATTTAAAAATAAATGAATTAGCCAAGTTAAACGCTGGACAAAAAAAAAAAAAAAAAAATCCATTACCAATGGGATCAATCCAGATGCCAACATCGGCTGGGTTGACTGACAGCTGCAGAGATTCAGCAGCCTCGTCTTTAATCTGAAAGTCCTGGTGGATCACCTTGGTCAGAAGGGATGCTGCGTTTTGATCCCCATCCAGAACTTTAGCCAACAGAGCAGTTGTGTCCTCCTCCTGAGTGCATACTCTTACAGTAACACTCTCTCCTGAAAGAAATACAATCACGGTCAACTCCAGTCAAATAGAGCTATTTATTTGATGAATACATTGCCTGGATTTGAGTTAGAGTGTTACAGATGCATAAACATACATTATGAGAAGCAAAAAACAACAACAACAACAACAAAAAAAACCCTACAAATTCTATACTGAAAAAACTAAATTCTGAAAATGTATCAAATGATAAACCACACATCTCAGCCTAAAAATAATGTACTGTGATTAACCCTGTGCACAAAGCAATGCTGCAGATATATTTTTCTTTAGTAGGCATTGTAAAGAGTTCAGATGAAAGGAAGATGCTATTGAATCTTTTCTGAAAACACTAGTTCTCTTCAGATAAACATTCATATAACCACCTCCCAAATAAATCCTCACTGGATTTACACGAACCACGTGAATATCCCAATTAAATGTTAGAAAGAATTTTAGCAAATTTGACAGTTTCAAACAGTGGAAGAAAACCTTAATTACACATTATTCTGTGGCATATCCTTAACACCCCAAAACGAACACAAGTATTTCAATCTCATGCCAAGTATTTCCCAGCTTCTCCGATATAATCATAAAATACTAAATAACCATAGCTACATCTTGGCAATTTATTATAATCATGCAGCCATTTGACTACCAGGTGCCATAGCCACAGCCTAACCACTGGCTTTACCCCATCTGATTTTAAAATTGTTTGCATAACCCCAATTCAAATAATGACCCCCCCCTCAACACATGATAAATACAGCTTGAAAGCAAGCTGCATCTTCACTGTCCTCATTGTGTTTCATCTGGATCTGTAACACTTAATTTGACATGACCACCCACCGCTGCTATACACTCAGAAGCGCATCTCTAATCGAGGCTTTTAGACTCCCTATGCTATTTGATAACTGATCATTGAAAGAAGGGCTGTGGTGATGTAATAAACAATGCCTTAAAAACCCTGTGAAAAAAACTAATCTGAAAACCATTAATTCAAATTTAATGTAAACAGGGTCTGTCACAGCAGTAGCAAAATATCTCGTTTCTACGTCTTGCACCCTAAAAGAGAGTCCCACAGGGATCTGCGCTTGGCCCACCCTATGTTCTCCAAAACAGAATGCTCAGCTCCTTTAAGAAATCATAGTCTCTTACATCACTGGTTTAAAGGACAGCACAGCTCAACATAACATACTGTACTTCAACTATGATATAATTATGTAAATATGCTTTACCCATGTTTTAATGTTAACATTATTTGGTTGTACTTTTTTCTATGTAATCTTGAAAAACAACATTTGCCATGCAAAAAAAAAAACAAGTATTAATATTGTCACATGATCTACAGTTTTCCATATTTCATTGATGTTGAAAGTCAAATAACAAGGGCCACAAGGGTGGTGAAAATTTGAATACAATTGCATATCGAAATCCTTTCAAATGCAGTACAGGATCAAAGCTCTTCTCGGGATAACTTACCAAGTCCATTCTCAAACTTGTTTGATTCCTCTCCATGAATAAATCCAGTCAATTCTGGAAACTATAAAGCAAGAATGGAATTTTAGGTCATTATCAAGATGACAACAGAAATGGACAAACCTGACTAAAGTGAATTTTGATTTCAGTGAAAGCTTTATATTCAAGTACCTTGGCACAAACATCATGGCGAATCATTTCCTGTATCAACACATCAGCAAGCGTCTTAAAGTCCTGGACAAATTTCTTGTTTTTGTCAGCTCCTGTCTTTTCTTGTACCAAAAGTTCAAAAAGCGGTGCTTCTTGTCGACAGACCCGTGCCACATTGGCGGCTTTTTCTGCCACACTCAGGAGCGACTGCAGTAACTCTGCCATACCTGAGGCCTGTGAATCACACATAACAGTTTTACAAGTACCCCAGTAACATTTCAGCACACTCAGGAACTAAACAGGTCAAGTGAAAATCAGGTCAAAATTATTAGCAACCTAAAAAAAGACCCTTATTAACTAAGTGGGACACAAACTGCAAGTCCAAAGCACCATGATGAAAGACAGAAGAAAAATTTAATTAGACTGATGTTTCTACAAATCACAGCTTGATAATGAAATGCCTCAAAGAGGTCTACGTGAACACATTAAAGTCTAGAATATCATGGTGATATAAAGCAAAACGCTTTGACAAAAGTTATGTGAATTTGGGAATAGTGAGTGTATTTGTATCGATGTATAAATGCATGCTGCTTGTTCAACTTTGGACTCAGATACAGTGAATGGTGCAAATATATGCAAATAGTCACACAAATGTACATCAATGGACGTCCTCTACAGAGTAAAATTACAGAGGGTGATGTCTACCTAAATTTTAATTTAGTAATTTAGCTGAGGATTAAACAGCTTTGATAAATGTTACAAAGTTCACATCATCTCCGTGGTTTAGTCCTGACACCAAAGGTCCAAAAGATACAAACACCCAGAGACAAAATACATAAACATTTATACATGAAGCACAGTTACAGACATACACACACACACGTTGATTTTTGTGATTTATGGGGACTCTCCATAGGCGTAATGGTTTTTATACCGTACAAACTGTATGTGGTATTGCCCTACACTGACCCTAAACCTACCCCTTACAGGAAACTGTGTGCATTTTTAGATTTTCAAAAAAACACCGAAAAAGCCTTTTGAATTACGGGGACACTGAAAATGTCCTCATAAAACACCAACATATTGTAATACCTATATCATACCCATGTCATTAAATAAATTTGTGTCCTCATAGACCACATAAACCCGCACATATACATAAACACATACATACATACACTGCCCACATCTGCGGACAGAATCGAATGCTTTCCTTAGAAGACAGACCTAACAAGCAACGGCAAGACATGATAATTACAGCTTATACTTAATTCTGTAGTGGTTAGATGTCCTTGAATTGAAGTTGAGGGCTTCCTGTATGTCACAGTTCTGTACTGATCCTGTGCCTAAAAGCGCGCACACACTTCATCTCTGCTGCGTGACGCCAGCGTATTTTAACGCAGATGTTTTAAGTAAGGGAAACGCCTCGGAAATGAGAGCATTTCCCCTTCTCGTTGCGTCAAAGTTGTAGGCGGAGTTTGCTCATGCATACCGCCCTCTGCTGGAGTAAAACAAACATGTAAAAAAATAAACATAAAATCAAGTTTTACAGGTTTTTTTTCAACTGCTTACACACATGTTCAAATTTAAGAATTGCACACACAAAATGCAAAATGCCTCACATCTCTTGCAAAATGAAGCACTGCATTCAAAATATCCCAAATACATCTCAAAAGCAAACATTTGCGAACACCTTCACTTATAATATTTATTTCTGTTAGATTTTTGTGTCATATATAGATCTGTGTGTTGTGTTTTGCATAAACTGTTTTATGAAATTGAAACTAAATCAAAGCCTGAGGTTTTGCAGATTTTCTGGTGTGTTTTCTGGATGTCAGGTTTCAGAAAAGTAAAGCTTCTGTGTGTAAGCAATTGAAAAAAAGTAATTCAAAGTCAAAAAATAAGGTTGAAATAATAATAACAACACCACTGGACATCTGCTGTTTTCCACTTACCTTTGCCTAACGTTTGGACATGACTGGTTTTAGATTGGCTACCTGAAAGAAAGAAAAAAAAAATGTCAGATGGATATTTAATAAAACAAGAGAATTCAAAATTCAGGCAGACATGCTTTTTCAATTATTATTAAGTATATTGCCAAACATTTATTTTGTTGGATTCTTTTGCTTTATTAAATATCCATCTGATATCACTCATAACAGCTATTGAGTGATGAAAGTCTGCTATGTATCTTGTCAACCTGGTAAGTCAGGAGGGGACCAGAGAGAGATCACCCTAAACTCTCAGCCTTAGCATTTCTTAGCATGCCATTCCTGAATTGTGGACCAGAGAGATTAGCTATTTGTGTATTATAGTTTATGTACATTTGACTGTTGTGTGTGTGTGTTTAAGATTTTTGGATCATGGCTTGGATTAAGTTTGCCGTCAACGTATAACTTGAAAACTTAAAATCTCAAAATTAATCCTTTAAAAACCCAACTTTTAAAACCAAAAATAGCATTGCATTACAGAAATTGCATTACCATGGAAATAGTATGTCAAAATCATATTAAAAATGTTTCAATTCATGAATTTTAAAAGCTTGGATAGTGCAAGATGTTGAAGAACTGCAAATCCAGAGATGATATTCAAAAACAAATAGTTTATTTGTTGCGGCCCTCCATTTATAGCATAGGTTATAATATATAATCTGTGAGGTATTTTGAACTAAAATTTTATACATTCTTGGGAAGCTAAGTTCAGCAGAACCAAAGTTGAAACCATCACTTTATGTAGGTGTTTGTGTGTGTTTCATTGATTTAAGGAATTGTAATGCTTGTAGCTAATAGCTTTAATGTAAAAAAGACCATTTAATTTTATGATTCTAATTTACAGTTTGTCAAGCCCCGTCTAAAACATACAAGCACTCTATATTAATAACATAACACAAATTTTATAGACCTTCCGATATAATTATGTTTGTTTAAATTAAGACCATTTGCAATTAGTTTGTAAAATACATATCATCGTAAAATACATATTATCGTTTTGCGAAGCATTTTGTTTATTTGATTTAGAGCTTCGTTTCTCTCATCACAAATATTTCGTTTAAAAAAAAACATTTACATTACACCCTTTTACACCCTTTACAACAGTCACGTTTGCAGGGCTTTGTTGTGCTCTGACGACATTTCCTGTCTAACCCGGAAATGCTTAAAACCCCGCATTAGCATCCAGTTAGCTTATCCTGGTTTAGCCTTATCTTTATTTTGTTAATCAATAAAGGAATAAAATATTAAGTAACATTTGGATTTGGTTAGAGTGAGAGCGCAAAGGTCCCCATTTTAAAGGTAAAACGCGCATCGCCAGAATTCTCGATTTTAATGTATAACACTTATGTTGTGGTTGTGTCACGGTTGACAGTAATTGTCGCTATTAGAACTGATAAAGCAATAAAATCGCATGAATATACGTCTACCGTAGAATTATCCGATATATTAGAATATAGTGTTGCACTGGTTGTAACGTTGTAGCGTCTGCACTGCTCATATAGATTAACGTTAATTATTTTTATTAATATTATTGTTTAGGTCTGTGTTCATATTATCTTCTCTGTCTGCCTCCAGTTTTCATGATATATCGTTTTTTCAGTGTTAAACAGCTGATCAGGAGATCATGGAGAAAGGTAAGACAACAACCAGCAATAGCTGAATATACATTATAGCAGAGGTTTATATTTCAAATATTTTTGGTAGCAATTTGTCATCTTCGAGGTAGATGAACGGACAGTGTGTTTAGAATAGTCAATGTCCTCCCTCTCAGTGTGTGTTGTGATATGATGTATTCTGATCGATAAGGTGTTGTGTTGCAGATGTAAAGGCAGGCATGCCCTCTGGCATGGGTGCTGAAGCGACGGCCGGACCTCTGGTGTCCCAGAGCCGATCCGAGGATGAGGAGTCCACTGCTGTGAAGAGGACAGCCGCTCAGGCCTTTAGCGGAGCCGGACTAATTCCCAAACGCAGAAGCTCCTCCAGGTGAAGAGTCATCTGTTTCTATGGCGATCCTCAGGTTCACACATTTACACATGTCTAAAAGTTGTCAAATCATTATATTTTAGATCAATAAAGAGAAAGAAGTTTGATGATGAACTGGTTGAGAGCAGTCTTGCAAAATCTACCAGTCGGGTCAAAGGTCAGCCAGTTATTGAGCCAATCAGATGCCCTGGGAATGACCTCGGATCTAGTGACAAGAAAAAGGTAATGAATGTTATTGGATTTTATTTTTATAAATCTCTGGAGTATTGAAAGGTAAACAAATTATATACCTACCTGTCTCGTTTAAGTTTTTTAGTAAAGGTTCAGTTTTTCATATGTAATTTATTGCTGCTGAATTTTTTTAGCAACATTAAAGCTGATTTGCTGCTCTTCAAGAAACGTTTCTGATTATTATTACTGTTGAAAACTGTTTTTTTCTGTGATATGCTAGAAATGAAAAATATAGGGTAAATATGATTTAAAAAAAAAAAGTTATTACTTTTTATTCCATAAAAGTAGGGGTGTAGCGTTTAGCGTATCGTACGATTCATGGTCATTTTTCAAAGTTATCATCCTTATCCCTTTGTTTGTTGAGACCTGAGTAAGCAGATCACGTGCGTATCATTATTTAGTCATTTGGAATGCACTTGTCAAATAGAGCAATGTCATTTCCTTATTATCTTCAGCTGGGATATTCCTGTGTCAGTGAACGCAACATAATGTGCCATACGATACACAATACTAATTGTAAATATATTTCAAAATACTACTGTTTTTACTGCATTTTGACCAAATAAACGCAGCCATTTTAGACTTCTTTTAAAAGCATTTTAAAAAATGCAATTTTTTAAAAGTTAAGCAACAAATAAAAAAAACCGCTTATAAAGCAACAGTTTTTCTGTTCGAATTTTTCTGTGTTTTATAGTAAGCATGCATGGTCTTAGAAGATTTGTTTTGCTTATATGCAGCATTTGCACTTTAAGTATGACTTTAAACATTCTTTACCTTTCAGTTGATCTGCTGCTTATCATTTGTCTCTGAACCATAGGGTTTAAAATCTGGCAGCTCTCTTACGGCTCCTCTTACCATGGTGATTGCACCTTCTTCGATAACTAAAAGAATTAAGAAAAACAAGCAGCCGTTACAAATCACCAAAGACCTGGGCCGCTGGAAACCAACCGATGACCTGCTGCTCATCAATGCCGTTTTACAGGTCAGTTGTGAGGTTTGCTTATACTTTTTTGATAGTCAACTTTAGACATTTTACTAACTATTAAGTAACTGTATTTGCGGTTTTCCACTTCATTGTACGGCTCGGTACGAACCGGTTTGGTTTGTGTTTCCGCTGCAGTTTAGAGTGGACGGGATTATTTATATGTCGTTATGGTCACGCTCTTTCTCAATCCATTCCTTCACTATCAATAAGTGGAACATCTGTATTTACTAACAGACCACAAAAGAAGGTGCGCTCATTCAAAACTGTTCCTTTGCAGGCTGTGCTGATTTAAATCTAGCGGGTCTGTGTGTCTCTCGCGCAAGTTCAATGACGCAGGCAGTGACAATTCTCTCTGGCCAATCAGAGTTCCCCAAAAGGGAACCGTACCAAACCGTACCATGCAGTGAAAAGCACTTCAGCTGTCAACTAATTCCCAATTATTTGACTACATGTCTAGTAGCTCTCAGAGACTGTTAGGGTAAGTTTAGGTTTAATAAGTTGACAGATAGTTAAAAAAATTCTTACAGTAAGTATGCTGTATGTTCAAAATACATTTGTAGAAGTATCAAGCAGACACTGTGCTAATACTGCAGGGTCCCCTTCACAGTTTAGATGCAACCGTAATTAAACACAACTGACCCAATGAATCAAGTCCTCCAGGCTTAATTGAAAACTGCATAGTATATGTTTTAAAGCAGGGTTGGAACAAAACCGAAATTAAGTGTTACTCTGGTTTTAGCAGCTTAATAGTTTAGAGTAGTGCTGCTGAGATAAATTGAACTAAAGTAAATGTGCTTTATGTCCAGACCACAGATCTTACATCAGTTCACCTGGGAGTGAAATTCAGTTGCCGTTTCACGCTGCGGGAGATTCAGGAGCGCTGGTACGCTCTGCTGTATGACCCTGTCATATCAAAGTGAGTTCCTGACCAAACCATTCTTTTCGTGTAGTTATAGTTCCTGTTTTCATTTTGTAGAAAAGTGGGGTGGGGGGAATTGCCTTGAAGGAAAAAAATCACTCTCATCTCATTCTGAACTTAGTAGCACTTACCCAGAACACAAAAGGGTAACATTTCTAGAAATTATTCCATGTTCATAGATGCAAATTCCTCACCTTTCACTGAAAACGTACATTTTGAGATCACAATAGGCCATTTACGAGACTTGTTACCACACATTTATTTACATATTTTTGTAGTGTTGAGTATTGTAGCCAATCACAGGCTTCTCTGTTTAAAGTCAGGCCAGTGTTTTCTGTAGGTTAATCCGAAGAACCCCATCTGAAATGATTTTTGTTGTGTTTAAATTTACAGTGATGCTTTCCTACCTAATTATAAAAAAAAAATTGATTGATTGTGTGGAAACAAACCAATATCAAAAATAGACCTTCGCATTAATATAAATTTTATATTTGTCTTTTTTTCCATCCAGTGACTGTATCCACCAATTTCGTCGGGTAGTGTTATAAGTAAAGCAAAAATAATATTTTTGATGCTGTGAAGCCCCAAGGCAACTGTATACCTCTTAGTTATGTTCCAGTCTTGAATAGTTCTAGCTAATTCTAAAAAGGAAAACGCTTGAACAGTTGATCATGTACCGTTTTCAAATATGTTTGCGCAGTCTGCAAATAAGCTATTGTTTAAGCAAGTCCTAGAAAATCTTAATCTAATAAAATTTATTCTGCGAACCTCAAATTCTTTTTTCAAGTTACTGTTTTTTTCTTTATTATATGTTTTGTGAATTTGTTTTATTATAATAGGATTCCAGAACAAAAACTAAGGAGGAGTTGACATCTGAAGTCTATATGTATTGATTCTTTTAAATCGATTCATATTTAAATTAAAGGCTCATTAGATTTTCTTCTCTGGAACGGTTTGGAATCATATAAGGGTTCATATAAATGAGAGAGTTTTTATTTGAGTTGTTTTTTTTTGTTCTTTGTTTTTACTATAACCTTAACGCATGACCTGAATGTACATTTTTGTAAGGGTTTTGTCTGTTCCTCAGGTTGGCATGGCAGGCCATGAGACAGCTGCATCCAGAGGCTATTGCTGCTATTCAGAGTAAAGCTCTCTTCAGTCAGACAGAGGAAGCTCTGCTCGCCAAGATTACCTCAGTAAGACATTCATTCTTGAATGAGATCATCATTTTGATGAAATATTAAAGTGAAATAGTGCTTTCTAGATTTCATTGTTGCTGTTTTAAATGTCATCGCTGTTCAGTTGATCCTTGCTTCATGTTTGTGAGTAGAGCAGTCAGCCTAAGCTGGAGGTTTTTCAAGATTTGCTCAACAAGCACCCAAATGTGTTTTACCCATCACGCACTGCTAAGAATCTGATGATTCACTGGCAGCTGCTCAAGCAGTACTATTTGCTGGAGGATCAGAGCGGTGAGTTGCTCTCGTGTATCAATGCAGTCTGGTGCTACTCCTGCGTGAACATTATTTACACAAGTCAGTTACACTGTGTTTCCAGTTCAACCTTTGCCTAAAGGAGAGCAAGTGCTGAACTTCTCAGATGCGGAGCAGGTGGTTGATGATGCCAAACTCAAGTAAGCAAAGGGTTTTATAATTTACACCATTATTTTTTTTAAATAATCAGTTTTTATGCAACAACAACAATAAACAAGCAGGTCATGTGTACTTGTGGATTCATTAGTAAAGGCCCAGATATAATTAAAAAACAAACCTCTTTTTCGTTTGAGAGCAAAAAGAAGTTTGAAAAGGCTGAGCGACGGTGTACTGTTTTTGAACATTCTGACACCTCCATGCTTTGATTAAAAACAAAAGTTTATTTATTGTATACCTTTTAAATTAACTTTGAAAGAAAACAAATACGAGTGAAGTATATCGGGGCCTTAAGCGGAACACAATTTAGCAATTTTCTTCTTCCACATTGTGCATTAAAATCTTGTAATGCACACCAAGCCAGATTTACGGAAGAGGATTAGGGCCAAGCAATGATAAAAAAAAAAATGTATCATTTCGAGATTAAACTCGTTAAATAACACATTTTGAGAAAAACAAATTGTTAAATTACAAGGGAAAAAAAGTCAAAATGTTGAGAATAAAGTCGTTAAATTACGAGATTAAAATCATTAAATTTGAGAAAAAAAAACATGTTTCGAGAAGTAAAAGTGCAGAACAAAGACTTGTTTTGGAGCGTGCCGTCAGCATCTCCAGATGCATAGTAGAGTAATATGCTTGAGTAAAACATGCACGATTGATTGAAACCATTTCTTGCCAAACTCTCTTTCCTTTCTTTTTTCATCACACGATTGATCAGAAAAGTGGATTTTAACTGCCTTAATTATAATGCGTTCATTAAGTGGTACTACAGTAAATCCGTTATTCGTTTGTAAATCGGAAAGTATTCTAAATGCAGTTATGGCACAGTGTTTCATCTGCATTTCTGCATTAAACTCTAGTTTAATTCACCACGGAGTCTGTGGTTTGATTAGAGGTATTATGGAGAGCTTAACCCCCAATAAGGCAGCATACAGGCTATTTCCTAATGTAAATATAAAACTTTGTGCTGATTTCATTTACAATGTAAATAGCATCTATGGCAGTTGATTGTTCTCACAGCGCTGTTCAGTGCTAGCCTGATCGAGACGAGTAGCGCGTTTGATCTGTGCTCATGCTGTGTTGTCTTTAGACAGAATACGGTCCATGCAGCACGCTTCACGCGAGTCAGCACTCTTTCGGGTTTGCTGCTTCAGGAATTCTTGTGCGCTAAAGAAATGACAGCGCATATCAAAACATTTCAATTGACAAGCTGCGGGCCGGTAGCACATCTTTTCCAAAACAAGTCTTTTGTTCTGCACTTTTACTTCTCGAAATATGAGGGGTATTTTTCCTCGAAATGTAACGACTTTTTTCTCGTAATTTAACGATTTTTTTCTCGTTATTTAACGACTTTAATCTCGTAATTTAATGAGTTAATTCTCAACATTTTAACAACTTTAATCTCGAAATAATGTTCCTTTTTTTATTATTACTTGGCCCTAATCCTCCTTCGTACAGATTATCTTCTATAATTTATTTTATTTTTTTTCAGATTTCCACAGGTTTTTGTATTATTGCAGAAAAAAAGCTCTGTGACCAAGAAAAATGTATGTTTCTAACACATATTATTAATCAGAAAAACAAAACACTGACTTCAGGATGATGGAACAGGAAGTGCTAAAAATTGTTTTCAGGTTACAGGCCTACAAAAATATGTCATCCCTGCAACACACTATATTCATAATGTGTTTCCTCATTAGCCCCCTTGCAGATTTTTGTGAGTTATATATGACTATATGATGATTTTCTGGTTCTGATCATTTTTCCTGTTTATAAGGGACAACAGAGATGAAGTCTTAGAGCACGGTGAGTTATTTTATACAGCCTCTTGTTGTTTTTAATGTGCTTAAATATGTTTCGGTACTTTTTCCCGTCTCGGTCTATGAAGTGTTATTGCATTTCTTGTAGAGCTGATGATTGCAGATAGACATCAGAAGCGTGAGATCAGACAGCTGGAGCAGGAACTTCCTCGCTGGCAAGTGTTAGTGGACAGCATCACAGGTCAGATCTATTTCACTGGCTTTTTGTATTGTTATCAGAAGAATGTGATCGCTGAGTCTTATTGTGTGATATGATTATTTCAGGCATGAATTCACCAGACTTTGATAATCAGACTCTGGCAGCTTTACGTGGACGAATGGTCAGATATCTGATGAGATCTAGAGAGGTCAGTGAGCATTTACTGTCATGCATGCGCTGGAGCTAAAGCTGGAACATAATTTACTAACCCAAGAAAGTATAATAGAAGTGCACAGACTCAACATGGGTTCTGGTTTAGTATTGTGATTAATATAGTAAATTAAATAGTGTAAATATTCAGAGCAGGACTGTAAAATAAAGTGCTGCCAAAATATATTTTGTGAAATGTGTTTGTGCTATTTATAAAAAAAAAAATCTGCTTTTCTTTTAATGTTGAGTTATGTAAAAATAAAAATTGGGGCACCAGTTTTTTTTATAGGTAGAGTTCACCCACAGTTGACCTATAATAAACTCTTTTGTCACTGTTTCAGATCACACTGGGACGTGCTACTAAAGACAAGCAGATAGATGTAGATTTGTCTTTGGAGGGACCTGCATGGAAGATCTCCAGAAAGCAAGGTTGAACATTCATTACGTTCATGGTGCTGTGTGATCAGTTCTGCTCCTTGATACTAAGTTTAGCTTGCATCACTAAACTTTATTACACATAACCATTTCTTACTTTTTAACAGAGAAGGCATTATGTGATTTAATGCATGACTTGATTTTAAGTTAACAGTGCACTTTCTGTTTGGGTCCTTTGTATTAAACTATACATGCATTTGGGTTCTTGGGTCCTTTGCACACTATAAGGCCCAATCCCAATTCTATTTTCTACCCCTTTGCCTACACATAGCCTCTAGCCCCTTCCCCTTGCCCCTTGATATAAAGTAGAAAGGGGAAGGGTTAAATATTTTCCCCTATGAAATGGGACACCACTACTACACTGTTATACTACTACACTTTTATACATCATCATCCATTGTCACTAGCTCCTAACGTTACGCCAGAGGACATGCGCCAATGTAAGCACCGTTCATTTACATGTACACATATGGCCGTAAGCGAAACAAAACAATGTTTTACCGGGAATATGACATAAAAATATATTTCCTAATATTGTGCAATCGGTGCTATCCACTAGCAAACTTTAGCGTTTTTTTTGCAAACGTTTCTTTACAGAACATCACCGTAAACACAAGACTGATGGTAATACACATATATTGAAAAATTGTCGTAAAAATTCTTATTAATGGCAAAGATTACTTGCATTTATGCTCGAGTGAGCAGCCATGTTGGAAATTTCTCTTAGCCCTTCATTTGAAGCGAGTTCCCGAAAAATCTTTGTTTCGAGGGCTATCTAGCCCTTCCCCTTCCCCTTATCCCTCCAACCAAGGGAGAATTGAGACACCCCTACCCTTACACGTGAACGCGCCAAATGGAGGGGTAGGGGAAAGTGTAGGGGTAAGGGTCAGAATTGGGATTGGGCCTAAGTCCTAAGTCCTAAGTCCTTGGCACTGTCACCTCTGGCTTGCTCAGTAGGGGGCACCTAATTTCCAGTGATTATCATCATTTTGACTACAGAGACCGTCTCTGCATTTAATAAATAAATAGTTTAATTTTGTCATTATACATTACCATTACTCTGTTGTTCTATTTGATAATGTTTAGTGCATTGCTGCAATCTTTATTGTTAAAAGCGCTATATATATAAAAGGGATTGATTGATTCACATGCATACATATTGGTATTTTGTTTTTGGTAATTGGTAATTGCTTAAGCAAAGCAATTAACTATATATGGTTAATAAACATTATTTTAAACATTATGCATTTTTTGCATGAGTTTTTTTTGTTTAAAAAAAAAAGTGCATTAGTAATATTTTGTAAAAAATAATTTCAGTAACTGAAATTATGCCTTGTAAATTTGAATATAATTCAAATATTGCCAATATTTTTGGCCAAAATTTGAATTTAGTGTTTCAGCCATTTTGACAGCCCTACTTAGCTCCAGTGTTTACTAGCATTTGGGTTCTTGGTGCTTGCATCCATAAGACTAGATTGGACCACATTCGAGGTATCAGTCTTTTGGCTGTCATACACATACAGTGCTTCACAGCCGTTGCATGCCTAGCACTTGATTCATCCATGCAAACCACTTCTCCCACAATCCATTACTGCATTAAGAACCCCTTCTACCAATGCGGCACATATTATTTAAGAAATGAGAGTCTGCAAATTAAAAAATGCATTTAAAACGCGTTCATATTTTAGAGAACACAGTTAAAGTTTGCATCATTAATGATTGAAATTATACACCCTTGACTCACCTGCAATAAATTAGAATGTTTTTGTACAAGCTAGTTGTTTCTGGGCCACCAGTAAGTAACAGCATGACTTTATAGATTTTAATTTAAACACTTGATGCTTTGAATTATCACCAGGGGCCTGTTCCATAAAACAAGATTACCAAATAAACCAGGCTTATGGCAGATAGTCTGACTTACTTTAATACAAAATAACTGGCAATAAGTCTGGTTTATACTCTAATCTTGGTTTAGGGAACAGGCCCCAGGACTCTTGAATGGCATTGTTTAATTGTAAACCAATTAAAATAATGTTTGTTTTCTAACTCCAGGGATCATTAAACTTAAAAATAATGGAGATTTCTTCATTGCTAATGAAGGCCGAAGACCCATTTACATTGATGGACGACCAGTTTTGTCTGGAAACAAGTGGAAACTCAACAACAACTCTGTAATGGAGGTATGGATAAGCTTACATTTGAGTCACAAAATCAAAAAAGAATGACTTACAACATTTGTAGAGAATGTAATATTTGTGAAATGTATGACCTTTGTTTTTTTTTTTGAAAATTGCATAAATTGTTCTTTCGAAAAAGAAAAACAAACAAAAAAAAACATTGCAATTAAATTCAATTCACACGCTAGCAAGCAAGACAGCTCACATTTTGCCTGAGAATATAATACTTTTCATTGACCACATCCAGACTTTTCACCAGCAAAATGTTTGCAAAAATAAAGTTAGAGTCATGTGTTTAGTCCCTTAAAAATGACTTTATAGCTCTTAGTTTTGGTTTGACCACAGGTATCAACTTTGAGGCCTGCGGGCCCCATCCGGCCCTACTACATCATTCGTTTTTGACCATGAGTTAATTTCTGAAAAACTCAGTTTAACAGCTTTCTTTGTGAATATAAACCCGTTTGATGTGTATTAACACTTGATCACAATGAGTTTTAGAATCTTTTAGATTATAAAAGGACTGCAGCAAACAGAAATTTTTGACAGATCAACAAGACTTGTGTCTTAGAAATAATAGTTATTGAACAAAAGAACAGAGATATCTTTAGGTTTCCAGAGTTCTTGAATTAATCTGCCTTACCAACATGGTGACAGTGTTTTTTTGTTTTGTTTTTTTTTTACAAAGAATGCTGCCAAGTCTGTCAGACATTAGTTATGTTTCCTTCCAAAGTTGCAAATTTAACTTGTGCACAAATATTGCATAAAACACTGGCGCATGAAGCACTGTTTCTATCCATCAAGTCAAACAGAACAGGCAATTATACAGAAATACTGTGACAGACTTAGGCTTAAGTATTTCAGAATGACCAAAAACATTTGAGATGCTGTGCAATAATTTAGAAGTCCCATGATAAGTCAAGTTGTCATCCCTTTTTCACAAAAGTCAAAGGCCACCTCAAGGGAGTGTAAACAGTTTTTTGCCATGAATATTTGGCATTTTCATCACTTGTTTCTGAAGTGATTTTTCAAAATGTGCTTCAAACAGGGTGATGGAAACCGCTGTTGTGTCTGAAAAGAAAAAAACAGTTGCTAACAAGGTTATTTTAATTTTAATTTAAAATTAGTTTTCTATATTAAATTATTAATGGTTTCATTAAAACAACACTGCTGTAAGGAGGCTGGTATTGTTTCATTTTTTGATGAAATAAAGCACTCATAATGTGAAATTGACATGCTGAAAAAAGCTGTTTTGTGGACCAGTGTGTCTTTACAATTGTTTTTAAAATAAGTCACAATGAACAAAATGTACTATGTATTACATAAATTGTCAGAATGGTGTCTCTTACCCTTAATCCTAATAATTTTATTGGATATAACATGTTCAGCAGTTGTTCACACAGCAATTCTTTAGAAGCAATTGAAAGCTGGTCAATAAAGCATGTGTGTTTGTTTTGTCCAGATTGCAGGTCTTCGCTTTGTGTTCCTGATCAATCAGGAGTTGATTTCTCTCATTAAAGCTGAAGCTGCCAAGATGAATCAACCGTGATGCTGAAGTCAAGCTGTCAAACACTGTTCAGTCTGACAGCCACGCGTATCAAGACTAGAGCTGGACTGTTCTATCTTTACCTCTGAGTAGAGTCGCATACAGAAGACCTTTCAGCACAAGACTAAAGTTGCCCTCATAGCAACGAGTGAGCTGGGATCTGTAGGTCAGATTTGAGGAGGATAAATATCATTTGGAGAACAATCAGACTATTATATATGCCTATTATTTAAGGCACATTTGAACAGAAAGAACTGACTGTTTGAGAGTGTGTGTGTGTAATTGTAGATGTTTTTTTTTTATTATTATTTGTTTGAGAAACTTTTGTTCACTTATGCATTTTTGTTTGTTTACACTTCAAACCCATTAACCTTGTATTGTCTCATCAAAGACAGTTTTGCTAATATTCTGCCATGACAGAAATAGTGTAAATATAGTCATAAAGACTGATTAAAGTGTTTTAATGATGTTACTTGGTGGTATAGTAATGTGTTGTGCAGTTCTTTGTTTTCATTGGCTTAAGCAACAACTGAAGATTTTAGAGTTAAGAGTGGTGAACTTTGGCTCTTGACATGAACTGTTGCAAACCCAGAGTGGGCACAAGCAACTGACATTGCATTGAAAGTAAAGCTTCAGATTTAATTGTCATGCACAATTCACAGATCAAATGCTTTTTTGAGTGTTTTGTTAAGAAGGCTCTTCTGCTCACCGTAGCTGTGTTCATTTGGTAAAAATGGAATTTCATTACTTTTTAAAATAATTTTCATGTGACACTGACTGGAGTGATGGCGATTAAAAATTCAGCTTTGAATCACAGAAAGAAATTATACTTTAAAATATATATAAATAGAAGTTCAAATGCTGAAACATGTATTTATGAATTTATGAATCCAAAAATTGCAGCCTTGGTAAGAATAAGAGAATTATTAAAAAACTTTTCACCTGCAGTATACATACTTTTCCTCTTTTAAAACTAATTTCATATTGGTATTATTGCAAGTCAAGTCACTTTTATTTAAATAGCGCTTTTAACAATACTGAACATAGATAGGATATTAGGCATAAGCAGTGAACTAGAGGAATATAAAATTCTGCAAATTAGTCTCTTAATTTTAGGTCAAATGATTTACAAAAGCAGAAGAAAGTCCAGCAAAGGACACCTCGCTGACATCAGTTGAAGCGACTGACCACTTTGACAACAGAAATAATCATATGAGACTTGATCGATTCAAACAGCGAGAGAAAAGCTACTAAATATAAGTTTATTATATAAATATAATCTGGAAATCTAATGTTTTTGGACGGTTTGACCCCAGCAATGTGGTACTTGTGATGATGCAGCAAACTGCGTCCACGTCACATTCGTGCGTCTAATAAAGATTCAAGCGGCTCGAGAAGGATCTGTAGATCGACATCAGCTCATGGCGCGTTCTGCTTTTCCGACGACTGCAGGATAATTAAAAGTAAGATCACAACTCTTTCAGCAATTTATAATTAAGGGAATCTGAAGTGCAACGCAGTTTGTGCATGGTTTTGTAGGTTATGTTGCGCAATGATGGGCTTTGCGGTTGTTTTTGTATGTGGCACCTAATAATTTTTTAGCTTGCTGTTTGCAAACGATTTGTTTGTTTTCTAATTTTATACGGTGCTAATTTCATAGTTGTATAAATAATTGTGCGTTGTGCTTATTACATGATTTAACCATTCCTATTTGTGTTTATTAGCGTATGTTTGACGTCTTCTCTGACTGCAAACTACTATGTTGTTTATCAAATTGCAGGTTTTATAACACATGCAAGCTAACTTGTTTAACAAGTCAAGGAGATTTAACTCTCAAAGCTCCCAGAAACCTCCTCTGTTTTTAAAACCACGACCAGTGCAACCTATTTGGGCAATAAAACCAAAAACAGATTTAATTCAGTACCACCCACTTTTTGGCAAGTTAGGGTATGTTCTAGAAAAGTTCAGTGTCACAGAATAAACTCTAATAGGTTATTTTAATAGATTGTTGTTGTTGTTGTTGTTGTTGTTGTTATTATTATTATTATTATTGCGGTAACACTTTAGGTGTCATTTGTTAACATTAACTAATGTATTAGCTAACATGAACAAACAATGAACAAAGCATTTACTACACTATTTATTAGTATTCGTTAATGTTAGTTAACGAAAATACAGTTTTTCATTGTTTATTCATGTTAGTTCACATTGCATTAACTAATGTTAGCGTACACAGCTTGTGATTTTAATAATGTATTAGTAAATCCTGAAATCAGCATCAACTAAGATTACTAATTGCTGTAGAAGTATTTTTCTTTCTTAATTATTGATTACTAATGTTGCTAACTAATGTTAATTAATGATCATTAAAGTAAAGTGTTACCGTTATTATTATTATTATTATTATTATTATTATTTTTGTAAGACATTTCTTGTAGAAAAAATAAGTATTCAACTAAAACCTACCTTTGCACCACAGTAACAGGATTGTGGCAAACCTTGAATAAACAGTATTGCATATTGACTTACATAATTTTAATTTGGTGTAAAACAGCCTACTAGTCTTACGGTTTGCTTTAATTTTGATGGTTATACATCAATAAGCTGAAATAAGTCAGTAGGGCTTGTTACTTGGCCTTTTAATGAAAAGTCTGAGAATATTATAAATTGTTGGTACTAGCAGCAAGGTTCATGTTTTCTGTACACAAGAACTGCATGGACCAAAACAAGTCCATTATGACGCAATCATCGTTAGTTCAAATATTTGAGCAACAGTGGCTCAGTGGCTTATTTTTTGATTACATGTTTGGTGGCTTGTTTACAGCAAGGCTCTAGTTTCATGGTTTTATTTCCAAGCGATTGTCTCTATGCTGGAGTCTGCTTAACCCTGCTGCCCCTCTTCTTATCATGTGCAAATATATGTTAATGACCGGTCATAAACCATTTTAAAACCAGTAGCAGCACATGCATTGCATGTATCACTGATATAAAGCTAATAGACTGTCCCAAAGATATGGCCTGAGTCAGTAAATAGATGTTTATAGTGTGTAAATAATTTTGAGGTGCCGTGAAGAAATACACAAAGTTTTAAGAGACTACAGTTTGAATTCTCTTTTCTTTGGTCACTTTAGGACCTAATGACATTTTGGACATTACCCCAGCAGGCTTACATGTGGTTGCAGTGATAAGAAAAATGTTGAGGTTTTGATGAGTCATGATGGTGGTTAATCTGAAAAGATCCATGCAATATTTTCATGTCTCAATTTAATGCATTGCTGGTAAACTGAAAGTGGAAAAAACAAAGTCTACTAAAGTTTTCCAGGCAAAAAAACCCCACACAACTTATTTATGCACCTTGCGTACTGCCCTGAATCTTGTACTTTTCAATGCAGTAATCATGTTCTGTGTTTGTGACTTCTTTGACATTAATTTTGAGAACTGACTTTGCACAAAATTCACATGATTTCTTTAATTATATATTTTTTATTTTTTCACTAAGATGAATACTTAGAGCAGTTCTTACTTGTAGATGCCTTATTGAATTGTACGTGCATGGAAGCAAGGCTATAAGGGGTATACTTCCAGAATACTGCACAGTTTATATAAGGATCGTAGATCACATGTAATTCTTAAAAATATTTTGGCATGTGACTAAACAACAACACAAACGGTTGAACATGCTGTACTTAAAATAAAAAAAAAATAAAAATGAAGATGCCATTTCTCAGATGCCATGTTCATTACAGCAGCATCTAGTTGGACATTAATCAGATTTTAACTGTATACTTGAACTAATTCACTAACTAAAGTTATTACTCCTCCACCTGCATGTGACGTCATTAACAACAGTCTTGTATCGGTTCACCGTGGTTCTGCAGTTTCATGAATCTGTTATATATATCTCTATCTCTATTACTTAGTCTAAGTGAGCTTAAAATCAAACCGAATCAAATCTCTTTGTCACACATTATGTATACAAGTGTACCGATGGCGAAATTCTTAGGTTACCAGACTCTGTGCCATAGCAGTAGAGCACACCATTACAGCGACACTTGCACTGGGAATTGTCTTTCTGAGATGAACAAAAGTTTTTTTTGTATAACATGTGACTGGATTCACTCGGGTCATCAAAATTTTAGCTTTTAGACTGTCACCATACTTTGACATTTTGTTGTTCTTTGTCTCTTTTCTCAGAAAGAGCAATGCAGCACCTAAAGCATTGCCACGGTCTTGCTCAGGTCTTCCTTATCAGGAGCCAAAGGTAATTCTGCCATTTCATAAACTTTAAACCTTTGTTCCTTATCGTTTAAGCATTTCCAAATGAGATGCATAAAAGTTCATCTTTCACTGATTTAATGATTAGCTTAAAGTGAATGATTTAAAAGACATGGCCAGATTCTGTGAAATGCTCTTTAAGGAATTCTTGCTTAAATGTCTCTTGACTCTCAGTTCCAGACTTTCAAAAAACATTGTCCCATCACTGTCCATGTGGGGTGGTCATGTCTCTTATCGCTGGAGGAGCACTGGTGGACATGGAAGACAGAAGTACATTAATGACAGGCTGCTAAAGTTTAGATTCGCTCTGGCAGGGCTGCTAGCAGGTTCTGGAGCAGTTTTAGCCTATAAGCTTCACCAAAACAAGGTGAGACACCTGATATGTTTTTTGATTTCTAAATATTGAGTATAAGGTATAACCAGGGAAAGGTATCTACAGCAGGTGCATATAAATCTACTAAATGTGTCAGAACCAATGAAAATAACGTTTCCATTCAGGGTTGATAATACACATCCCTTTGATATTATTTGTGTTTCAGACACATTTGGAAATAGTGCTTCTTTTGTTAAAGGCTTTCCTATGCTTTCTCAGAAATAACAACAACAAAAGGTTGAAGATTAATCATGTTTTGCAAACATTTTTTGCGTAAAACCTTTAGTAACAACATAAGTGAACTTTAAGAAACTCATTCAGATGCCATGTCACCTTTACATTTTGTGTGTAAATAAGGGCGTAAAAACAGACTGCAAAGTCAAACCCTGTCAATTATTACTGAAGTCTTACAATAAAATGCAGTTTGACATAAAAGACCATTGATGGCTCACAACCTGTAAGATCTTACTGGGCTCATATCATACAATCTGACAAGCAACAATAGTAAAGGACATAAAAATTGCAGCATGCCTAGGCCTTTATTTGTCATTGAGCAATCTTTATTTTATTGTGTCTATTTTTGTTCAGATTCAGTGGGCTGCTACTTCAGCACAGTTAAAGGGGAGGAAGACTCCAGATCTTCCCGTTTACACCCTAGAAGAAGTCACAAAGCACTGTTCCCTTGACAGTGGTGTGTGGGTCACATATAAAGGAGGAGTCTACGATATCACAAAATTTGTGGCCAGTCACCCTGGTGGTGACAAAATACTTCTGGCTGCAGGTGGAGCACTGGAACCATACTGGGCATTATACGCCGTTCATCAGCAAGACCATATTCTAGAAATCCTCTCGGAGTATAAAATTGGTGATCTTAATCCAGAGAGTTTCAAGAGGCAAGAGAGTGCCAGCCCTTCAGACCCTTACTCTGCTGAGCCAGCACGGCACCCTGCTCTTCAGATCAACAGTCTGAAACCTTTTAACGCTGAACCACCTGCATCTATACTTTCTGATAATTACATCACCCCTTCAGTCATATTTTTTAAGCGTAATCATCTTCCAGTGCCCAGGGTGGATCCTGAAGCTTACAGGTTGGAGATCGAGGGTCTCCCTGGTGGAGTAGTATCACTTAGTCTAAGTGAACTGAAGTCTCGTTTTCCTAAGCACACCATCACAGCGACACTACAGTGCGCAGGGAACCGTCGATCTGAGATGAACAAAGTCAAGCAAGTAAAAGGACTCAATTGGGGCATCGCTGCAATAAGCAATGCTACATGGTCAGGAGCACGCCTGCGGGATGTACTGTTGTACTATGGCTTTGGACCAGAGGTTGCAGCAAAAGCTAAACATGTCCAGTTTGAAGGGTTAGACAGGGATGTGACGGGAACAGCATATGGTGCATCTATTCCACTGAACAAGGCTGTGAGTCAAGAAGGTGATGTTCTCCTCGCGTATGAGATGAATGGCGAGGACCTCCCACCTGACCATGGCTACCCTGTCCGTGTGGTTGTACCTGGAGTTGTTGGAGCCCGCAATGTTAAATGGTTGGGGAAGATTGTTGTAAGTGACGAAGAAAGCAAGAGCCACTGGCAACAGAATGATTACAAAGGCTTTTCCCCAGGCACTGACTGGGACACTGTAGATTTTAAATCTGCACCAGCCATCCAGGAGCTGCCCATACAGTCAGCCATCACTCACCCAGCAGAGGGAACCACAGTAGAGTGCAGCGATAGTGAGGTGAGTGTGAAGGGCTATGCATGGAGTGGAGGTGGAAGAGAGGTTGTGAGAGTAGACGTCTCGGTAGATGGAGGGAAAACGTGGCATGTAGCCAAACTTCGCACCAGTGATCAAGGACAGCACCCTGCTCCTTCTCCTCTACCTGGAAGAGCCTGGGCTTGGAAGCTGTGGGAGATAGACATCCCAGTTCCTCAAAGGGCTCAGGAGCTGGAAATTGTGTGCAAAGCTGTGGACAGTAGTTACAACACGCAGCCAGACACTGTTGCTCCAATCTGGAACTTACGAGGAGTGCTTAGTAATGCGTGGCATCGAGTAAAGGTAAAAGTGAAGTGAGGTTTTCAAAGACTAAAAATAAGTTTGCACATCAACATAAAATGCATATAAACAAAATTGTTGAAATTCTCTTTGGTGCAGGTTGGGTTGTAGCTTTGGAACAGTTTTGAGCTTGTGGGTCCTTGAAAATGATTGAAATTATTTTGATTTTACTCTCATAATTGGCTTGATGGATAATTCCTGGTGTTCAAGACCAGCAGGGGCGTAGCGACAGGGGACACACGTCCCCCTCACTTTTAGAAACAGGTGATTCTGTCCCCTGCACCTTTTTGACCTAGCGCCAATATTTCCGCCCGTATTCTCTGATTTGTTCATTAGATTTGAGTGGACTAACGTTTAGCCAATCACACCGCGAATCTCTTGGACGTCTGCCATGAGCTTCAAATCTTGTCGCTCTTGTAAATTTTCTTCGTTCACCCACATGGCTGTCTGGGGTAAAATGCGCCTTAGAAAAAAGCAGAGGATTATATCTTTTTTTCAAACACACAAGTAAGTATGTGTTACAGAATGTTGCGATGACACGAATCACACGTTACCATGTTATGATTTAACGTTGAAAGACAACAGAACCTGTTCTGTGTACCTCGACACGTTTTGCTGAATTCAGTGCACGTTCAATGCTTTGGTGCTGTAAATTAAAGTGCTCATTTCTCTTATATTTAGAATTTATTATACTATATTAACACCCTTGGGTCACATCACTATACGGTCCCCCCCCTCCACTTTTAAATTCGGTGCTACGCCCCTGAAGACCAGGACGCTTGGTCAAAACTGATTGTAACAAGCAAGATTATATTTTGTCATGCAATCCCCGGAGGAAAAAAAAGTGAACTTTTTATAAATTTTACACACTAATTTTGAACTTCTTCTAGTACTTCTTAATATAATCTTATGGACATTTAAGTATACTCAAATGTGATATTTTGTAACATCTTTTATATAAATAATCATTTTTAGTATGTTAAAGTGCCCCTATTATGCCATTTTAAAGGTTGCTAATATTGTTTTATGACTCTATTAAAACAGGTTTACATGTATGAAAGGTATGCAAAAAATAATAATTTTACCCCATTTACCCCCAATTATTCATAAACGACTCGTGTGAAGCAGCTCGAAGAATCAGTCTGTCTAAACCCCTCTTTTCCATGAGCCCAGGTGTTGCAGTCCTTTATGATTTGTCTACCGCTACAGCGGTCCACAGAGCTTGTACCAAAACTATACTTTCTGACATTACTAGAGGTGCTTTCTGAGAGGACATGTCAACTACAGTAGTTAGCAAGGACTACCGTGGAAAGTGCTCGCAATTTGCTTTTGTAAGTGGTTCGGGCACACCTCTACGTTGTGAACTTCAACATTGTATAATGCATAACACTGCGTTAAATATCATTTATCATTACTTACACTAATAAGACAGACAGTCAAGCTCCATCAATCACAATGTTTAGACTACAGTAGGCCCATAGCTGAACAACAGCACTACAGAAACGCAAGTTAGCTGGTTACCAAGATATGTGCAGAGATGTTACACAACATAACGTACACAAATGCGTATTTTGAACAATCGCTAGAAAATACAATCATCAATTGTTAATCATACTTACAGGTAGAAGTTCAGAGGAGCAAGCCAGTCCAAATAAACTGGGCACTGATCGAACTTTTAAGACCAAGCGTTTGGTGAATATCATGTTGTACTCCAAGATTGGAAAAGAAGTCATCAGTAAAATGAGGCAAACGCAACAAGAGATTTTACTGCTGAGATGGTGTTAAAAAAAAAAAAAAAAGAATGTTAACTGCTCGTTCTTTGTAGATTCATCTTTCGGAAGCGCATATAAAACAATTTTACTGACATGATGTAATCCTTGTGGAAATTGTACTGTGTGTGGGCGGGCAAGTTGTTCTTGACGTAGAACGTGGGTGGACATTATGCAAATATGTTACCTAGTGACATGGATCCGTAACAGAAAAAGATTCGAATTGCTGAATTGCTTAGGTGAATGTGAGCAAACTTTTTTTTTTTGGATAGACAATAACTTTATTTATCGTGCACTGTCGGCATCACAACTCTGCACATAGTTTGTTCACATACAGCTACATGACACACTGCATGAAAGATCATATTTGAAAAGGCATAATAGGGGCACTTCAAAAACAAAATTAGTGCATGATAATAGAGGACCAAGTACATTATGGAACTATGGCACTTTTTTTCTGTCATGAAATCTTATGACTTAAACCACTTGTTTCATAATTGTACTCTGAACATCAACATGTTAAATGGATTCAGTGCATCAGGGCTACCAAGCCACTTCAGAAACAGAAACAACATCAGAAGCATCTTAGCTGTGCTAAGGAAAATAAGGACTCTTTTCAAAGTAAATTTTGTATTTCATTTGGAAATCAGCGTTTGGAGGAAGACTGGAGAGGCACAAAATCCAAGCTGCTCGAAGTCCAGTGTTAAGTTTCCAAAGTCAGTGATAATTTGGGGTGCCGTGATATGTTGGTCCGTTGTGTTTTGTCAAGTCCAAAGTCAATGCAGCCGTCTACCAGGAGATTTCTGAGCACTTTTATGCTTTTATCTGCTGACAAGCTTCATGGAGATGTTAACTTCCCTTTTTCTTTTAGCAGTACTTTACTATCTGCCCACAGAGCCAAAATCCCTTCCGAGTGGTTTGCTGACCATATTACTGTGTTTGATTAGCCAGCTAACATGCCTGACCTGAAGCCCATGATATCTATGGGATATATATATATTTTTTTTAGATGCACCTGTATATGTGTGTTTGTATGTTTGTGAAATTAAAATTGGTCAATCCCCTGAGCTTGTATAATAATTTACAAATGAGAGCTTTTCTGAAGTTTATTTGTTTAATGACTTGCTTAGGGTGATTGTTATGTAGTGTGATATCAGTATGTAATGTTTTTGATTTGCGCTTAATGCAGCTTTCTTTTAATTATTTAGCCTGTTTCAACATTGTGATTGTTTGCATCACTTGCTGCTGTCCCAGGGTGCAAATTCATATTAAAACAAATTAAGATTTTGTGACCTGTATGACAACCCTTTCTGAGCTTCAACTGTGACATACATAAAGTTAGGGGTTCCTAAACCCTATATATTTTATTATATCAAGTAAACAATTTGAATTAAATAATAAAAAAAATTAAGTGCGCTGTAGTTTCTGTTCATTGTGGTTAAAATAGAAATGAATGCAGAAACACATTGCACTGGCTTCAGTACATTATTGGAGAATTCAGTGCCACATCATGAAAAATGACATTTTACAGTACCACTTTTTTGAATACTTAAGTAAAATGACATTTGAATGTTGATTAACGTGAATTCAATTCTTTATACAGTTGGTGATGTAAATATATTTTGTCTGTAACTACTTAGAAGTAAATACTCAAATGTGTTAAATTCATTTTTTGTCTTATTCTTTCATGTTATTTATTTTAGAATATAGTGTACTTCAAATTAAATGAAAAAGTTCATGGACATTTATTCATGTCTATGAAGATATGTGTGCGTGTGTATATGTATAAAATTAATGTTTTAATGGGGTGTCAGTGAAAGCATACGCAAATCTTGTCTTGAAATTATACATTTATTGCAGACATCAAGAAGGTCAGTGTATAATTTTATTTGATCTACACACATTAATTGGAGGAATCACAAAACATGACTCAGTCTCAGTTGACTGCAGCATTAAATATGTGATGGACAATGATGTAAAGAACAAATGTTACTACACATTCATGTCACAATAGACAAATTGAATTCTCACTTGACGCGTCACTTGTCCCTTTAAAGCCTCATTTCGTTAACATTTCTTACTAAAACTGATTAATGATGCAAAGCTGTAACTGACCTGGAGAAGAAAAATTCTTAATACTCCTCTCCCTCCTCTTCTCCTTCTCCCTCGATTGAATCTACACCCACCTCCTCATAATCTTTCTCCAGGGC
>JAUMHP010000060.1:1802260-1814121 GCA_032361065.1 Enteromius trimaculatus
AGTGATTACCGTCGTCTTGACTACAGAGACCGTCTCTGCATTTGATAAATAAAGTTTAATTCTCGTCATTATACATTGATACCATTACTCTGTTGTTCATTTTGATAATGTTCAGTGCTTTGCTACAATTTGTAATGTTAAAAGCGCTATATAAATAAAAGTGACTTGACTTGACTTGACGTACTCATTGTCAAAATCGAATACGCTAGATTTAATACTGTCCCGTGGAATTGATGTTAATGGTGTTGAAATTGTGCAGCAAAGCAATGATTTCTCAGACCGCTATCTAGTCTTGTGTAAACTCCATTTAGCTAAAACATCATGTCATCTTTTTTAGAAGAAAAGAAACATAACCCTAGGTATTTATTCAATACAGTGACTAAATTAATGAAAAATACAGCATCAAGAGCATTATGACCATAGGGTTAGGTTACTGTAGTGCTTTATTGGGTGGTTGTTCTGTACGTGTATCTGTGTCTGTGATAAACAAACTACAGCTGGTCCAAAATGGAGCAGCTAGAGTCCTTACTAGAACCAGGAAGTATGAGCATATTAGCACGGTTCTGTCAACACTGCACTGGCTCCCTATTAAACACTGTATAGATTTTCAAATCTTGTTAATTACTTATAAAGCCCTGAATGGTTTAGCTACTCAGTACTTGAGTGAGCACTTATCGCATTATATTCCTGCACCTCTGCTGCGTTCTCAAAACTGGCCATTCAATAATGCCTGGAATATCAGAATCGACTGTGGCTGGCAAATTCTTTTGCTATTTAGCACCCAAACTCTGGAAAAATCTACCTAACTCTGTTCAGGAGGCAGAAACTTATCAGTTTAAATTTAGATTGAAGACCCATTTCTTTAACCTGGTCATTAAAATCCAGTAAAGGATTGTTAGGCTAACCAGAACTGTATTGAGTACTTTACTCAGTCTTACTCTGCTGCAGTTAGAACTGAACTGCTGGTTTCGTCTGACCAGAGGAGAACTGGTCCCCGACCATTCTTTATTCTGTCACCGATGGAGTTTTGCTTCCTTGCTACTATCACCTATGGCTTTCTTAGTTGGGGAACACTTAATTTCCAGCGATTATCATCAACTTGATTGCAAAGATACTATTTAAACTGAGCTGACTTGATTACACTTGCTAGTGTCAAGTCAAATGAAAACAGAGAAATAAAACCACTTCCACTATCTTGTCTACACTGAATACAGTATACAAATGCACATTCCTTTCTGACACAGTCCACACACTAGAGTCTGTTGTCAGGATAAATTAATTGAAATAATATTCACTTTGATGCATTTGGTTTAAACAGCTAGTGTGCATCTTTGTACAAATATAGGGATACCAACATATTTTGTTTTGTAAATAAGACGCAATTTCACGGAGAAAGAAATATTTGTTGAAAGTTGAAACGACACTAGATCTGACTGCAACTGCATCACAAACCATAAGTTGTTTGTTTTTTTGTTTTTTCATGTTGTCAAAACACTGACAAGCAGAAGTAAGTGGGTGGGGCATGGATACTGTTTCCTATACAGTTATGATGTTAGCCAATCATAACTGGCCAATTACTGGCAAGCCTTAAAGGACACGCCCCGTTTTGACTTGACCAGAATAAGGGTTTTTTTTGTGCAAAAAACTTTTATTAACTTAAAGGAACATTCAAATAATGTCAAAAATGTCATGAGCCTTTTTAAAATTCCCATCGTTTTAGCAATAACTGCCTAACAATCAATCACCAAATACCTCAGAAATATACAAATATATACAAGCATGCTTGTCATACTGCTTCAGTGATGGTGACTTTACTGACTGACCAAAGGAAAAAAGTGGAAGCTATGTATAAATTATAGTAGCACTGTATGTAGTATAATATTTATTCATATTCTTCTACATGTTTTTAGAAACAAACATTATGAAATATGTTACCTACAGTGGCCGAGAGAGCTCAAAGCACTGCCAACTTAAGAAAACACATGCAAACAGAAGAAAACACATGCATTGATCACACAGTCTTTTGATATTATCAGACTAATCTGACGAATTACACACTTAACTGTGAAACATTATTTTAATGCTATGTTAGCCTACTAACTATGTTAGTTACTCTCAGATGGGTTTGTCACTTTTTGAGGTCCCCCTGAAACATTTCCGTTGTGGTCCGTGCTATTTGTAGCGCATTTCTGTGTTTGGTTGTGTTGCGATAATTTGCAGTGCCAGTGTTGTCAAACTGAGGAAGATGTTTTCTAAATGTGTTTTCGTTTTTTTCTGTTTGTATGTATTTTTTTTCTTTTTGCATGTGTTTTCTTAAGTTGCAGCGCGTTGAGCTCTCTAGGCCACCATAGGGTTATCTCATGTCAAATTTAATAAATTATAATAATGCCCTCAGAAAAATATATATTTCGAGGTACAACGGTTTGTCACTGAGGCATCACCTTCAAAGAGCCATCTTTGTACCTTATCTTAAGGGTACAAATTACTAATCATTAATGGTACTTAGTGACACTTTTAGAGTACAAGTATAAACTAAAATACTTACATATGAAATAAGTCACTGTCTTAATGAGTACTGAACTATTTATTGATTATTAGGTTGATATTGGTATTGGTTATTGAAAAAGATGGATGTTTGCACACATAATATTTAAAGCATAATTTGTGTTGTTGTTTTTTTCTAGTCTACATTATAACCCAATTTATGCTCAGTCTAGCCCAATGGTAAGTCTGGCCGTGATTTTATGGCAAGTACTGGCATCATTGGATGTTTAGGAGATTCTTTTGCATTAAATTTAAACTTCCACCATACATTGCCATAAATGCTTCTTTCATTTGATATTATAAATTAAGCAATTGCACATTAAGCGGTTGATGATCAGTTTTTTGTAGTAAGAATTCAAGGATCAAATGGAAAATGTCAGAGTGTGCCTAGGTTGGGCTTGGGAGGGAATGACTGTAAGGATGAATGATAGATACATAAAAGAAGATGAGATCAGGGGCTCTGGAGACTAGGAAAGGGCTGGGCTGGGAGGAGCTTAGATCAACTGACCAGCTTCATGTATAAAATCCACAGTCTCACATCCTGTTGTGACTCAGCTTTGATCAAAACTACTAGAGACAAAAAGACCAGACGAAGAGAAAGATACAACAAGGCATATCCTTTAATAAAAGGTTTAAACAACAATTAGAAGTAAAATCATGAGTCACTCTACATTTCGCACCTCTTATCACCGCACTTTTGGGACGCCTGTCTATAGCCCTGTGTCCAGTCGCATGGGGGGCCGCTACATCTCCTCCTCTGGTCCCACTCGCTTGGTGGACTTTAGGAGCCGCTCCAGTGCTCCGGCCCCCCGTCTCTCTTATGATAAAGTGGACTTCTCACTTTCAGAGGCCATCAACCAGGAGTTCCTTACCACACGCAGCAATGAGAAAAGAGAACTACAGGAACTCAATGACCGCTTTGCCAGCTTCATAGAGAAGGTCCGGTATTTGGAGCAGCAGAACTCAAAGCTGATTCTTGAGCTGGGTCAGTACAAGGACCAGCAGCAAGGGCCATCAGGCCGAATTAATGAGTTGTGCCAGCAGGAGATGAGAGAGATGCGCAGACAGCTGGAACTGATGGGCAAAGATCGAGACCAGATGCAGGTGGAAAGAGACAACCTGGCTGAAGATGTGGCCCTGCTCAAACAGAGGTGTGTGTGCTGACTGGTGCATGCTTGTATGGGATAGATTACTGATAATAAGTCCTTTCAAATATATATACACATATAATAGTTTATATGATATGCATTATATGCACCAAACATAAAATGTTTGACATAGGCCAGTGTATTAGTGGATTGTTTTCCTCATTTAGGCTACTTATCTTCAGGCAATTCGAAACCATTTGTTTTTTCGTAATTATATGCATGGACATCGACTTCTATTGCATTGACAAAAAACATTTGAATATTCCATGTAAGTGTGCACTGCTAAAAAAAGACACATTTAAAAATCACATTTAACTTTTACATTTTATTTAAGTAAACATTAGATGTTTTAAATGTGTTTGGGACCCATTTCTAATTATGTTATATGTCTAACAATACATGTTGTGTATGATTGTGAAAGATTAAGCTTTGGTTTAATTGTCATAATTATGATATTCTTTTTTAAAAATTCATGTGGTTACACTGTCATTATGGATATAGATCTGAAATGAATATAGGCTATTTTAACTTAAATGGTTATAATGGGTGAATACATTAAGATTAGATATTTAAAAAATAACAGTAAGCTATGTCTGCATAATCATGTTCATGTCATATGGGTGTGGCAGCAAATGAAATTAACAGAGACAAAGAAACCGCAGCAGGGACACTCCCTTCATCATCGTCATCATTCTGTTTAACGCGATTAGACTTGTGTCTAATGGATGAGGCATTTAGCTACAACTAATGCTCCATATACTCACACAGGTCTATTCAGTCTCTATAATAAAGGACATCATGGCACCGTGCGTGTACTTTGAACGACTTTTAACCACTCCTAGAACTTTATTAAAATTCATTGGTGCAAGCGCAAATTTACATCCGAATTATCAACAGTAACTCTAAGGAGGGCGAGTCTTTGAGAACGGGTCTGCTGTGTCCTGTCGCGCTGACAGAGCTGCGCCTCTGAGGTGATGCTCTGACGATTTTCGAGCCTGGGCGTTTTCTCCGACTACAAAAGTGAGAAAATATCTCCTCAAAAAAAAAAAAGCGAAAGAAAAAGTAAAACAAGTATGAAATATTAGCCTAAATCAAACAGTCGAACTAAAGCAATTACTTTTATAGAGCACATTTAAAAAATATAAATATATTTAAGAGATCCATGCTAATTCATAAAAAAAATATTAGATATCATACATAGCTTATTTGATAGATTTTACATAAATGATAAATTAAAAATTGAAAATGAAAAAAATATATTTTAGCTAACTTCACCCTATATTTTAGTTGTATATATATATTAGTTATAATATTGATATACATAAAAATATAGTATATTTAAATATTGATAGATAGACAGATAAATAGATAGATTATAGCATGCATGATAGAGGACAGTGACAAGACAAGTTGCAGCCAAGGAGTCAAGGACAAGGACAAAATGGAATGGTGTCATGGTCAGTAAGAGTAGAGTGATGGTTAAATGTTAAGAAGGTCTCAAAGGACATTCTGAGATGATATGGCTTCCAGCTCTGAAGTACAAACAGTCTACTTTGAAAGACTTTTAAAGCAGCCCACTTGCATAGGTTTCTCTTCAAGTTCTGAAGGGCAAGGTGTGTGGCTGGATGCTAAATCAATCATTCTATCACTTTTTATATAGTGCTTTTAACAATACAGATGTAGCAAATGAACATTATTAAATAGGAGAATAGAGTGATGGTAATGTATAATGGTGAGATTAAACAAATTGTTTATTAAATGCAGAGACTGTCTCTGTAGTCAAGACGACGATAATCACTAGAAATTAGCTGCCCCCAACTAAGCAAGCCAGAGGCGACAGTGGCAAGGAACCAAAACCCCATCCGAAAAAAAAAAACCTTGGGAGGAACCAGGCTTATATGCAACCTTTATTCGTACAATCATAGTTTTTGTCTTTTGACGAAAATATCATTCCATCATGGCATGTATATTTATTTTAGTCAATAACTAGGTTCAAATTTATATGACAAAACTCTGTATGCAATTGTTTAAAAATTGTACCCCAGTATTTGATTCAGAAAAAAATTGTGAGCACTTCCCTTAAAAACTAAACTCCTATATAACATTATAATAAGCAGGTCTACTGTCGACTATATAGGCATCTATTACTATTTATTATAAATAGAATATTAAACAATCATATACTTTCTAGATGTTTCTTCATATAAACTATAATGCACGCTTTGTTATTTTTTATACTTTATTTCATCAACAGTATAGGTATATGTTTTAATGAATCAATGTAATTATGTTTAGAATCAATTTTGGTGTTACAGGCTTCAGTACACAGAAACAGCAACAAGAAGACACAGATAATAAAAATAAGATGTGAATAAAATACACATTAATAGATAAAAATGAAAAATAAATTTGTGAGAACTTTAATAGTCTTTTCCCTCAATAAATTCCTAATTTGCTGCTTAATAGTTAGTAAGGTTAAGTTAGGAATGTTGAATAAGGTCATGTAGAGTAAGGCATTAGTATGTGATTTTTAGTACTAATAAATGACTAATATTCTAGTAATATACTTGCTAATAAGCAACTAATAGGTGTAACTGTAAAATAAAGTGCTACTGTGAGTACAAATATGCTATAGATAGAATAGAATAGAACATAATAATTCCATGTTTTTGATGCCTATTTTTAGCTGTAACCAAAATGATCATACTTTGCTGTGGTTGATGTAGTTAGCATATGATAACACATCTATTTCTTCTTCATAATCTAGATCTTTTTCTTTGAGCATATATTCTGATTTGGACAAAACAGACGTACTGTAGCACTCACTCTACACATTTGGTTTGTGTTTAGAATAGGTTATTACATTTGCAATAAGAACCTAGCCAGTACTAATGTAATCTTGATGGTTTTACACAAATCAGCTAATCGCTCCTCTGACTCTCTGCCAGAAAAGATCTTAAATTTATATTATAACCTTAGCTTCAGACTCCTCTCTCACTCATCCCAGTCTGAAATAAAGATGGATTAGATGATTCTAACAGCACACTAATGTATAATAACATTTTCTGTTACTCTGGGAAACGGTATTGAACCTTGTTTTTTTTATTGAAGTGTACTTTCATTTTATCTTATGTGCAGATTAAATGAGGAGATGCAGAAAAGAGAGGAAGCTGAGAATAACTTGACTCTGTTTCGTAAGGTAATATAATGGAAATGGAAATGTATTAAAAGTAAAATGAAAAGTATTTTACAGCACATTGCATATTTCCACTGAAAGCTGTCTCTGAGGTTTTTTCTTCTTCATTTTCATATTTTGCTCTTTCAGATTTTAGATTTTCTTTCGGAATTTAAAGCACTAAGACTCAAGCATCAATGTTTGAGTAAAAACAGAGCATAGCTCAGTATTTTTAATTTTGAAATCCACTCTCATTCTGTTTTTTAAGAATCCATTCAAGCCAAATTGGTTCTTAGTCAGTCAAATAAAAAAAAAACTTCTGCCATCAATCATTTGGCATATCATTAGAGTTGACTGCCGAGTTCCCCAGAAGATGCTCTTTACTAAAAATGATCATCCTTACTTTCACTTTAAAAAATATTGTAATATTGTTTCAAGTTTAATTGAAACATGTCGTCTTCTTAATTGTTACATTATTTGCACTCTTATCATTACTTAATTACCAACATTACTTAATCATGCTCAAAATCACAAAAATGCAAAGTAAAATTTGTATGTAAAAACAGATATAACATCATTAATAATCTGACTGTGTTTATATTTGAAGGATGTGGATGATGCTACGCTTGCTCGTCTGGAACTGGAAAGAAAGATTGAGTCTCTGATGGATGAGATTGAGTTTCTCAAGAAGATGCATGATGAGGTAAGACACTAATATAAAATTAAGCAAAAATGAATTAGGTAAAAGTAAAATTCCTGTATATGCTGATAATATACAGTATCATTAAAAATAATTTTGAATTGCTAAAAAGCATAACTGTTACAATAAACATATATAATTATAATATATAAATAATTAAGGAAACTAGTGGTTGTGGGGGAAAGTATGTAATAGGCTAATCTATCTGTTAACACAACTACATGCCAACTACACTTAGAATACTCAATAGGATAGACAGGACTCAATATAGCATAGTACTTAGTCACAAGTTGATTGAAATATCTGTAGTTTTGTTCTTCTGCTAAAGACAAAAGAATGTGAGCAGCCAAGCAATTTCTGACCTCCGATGACTTCTGTATTATTATTTTAACTATTATTATTATTTTGAATTAAACTATTTGAAACACTCTTCAAAATGGCACTATGGTGCCAAAGAGACACAGATTGTTGAATTAAGTCGTCAAATCTTTGTGTACAAAAAATATTTTAGTTAATAACAATATGGTTGATGGACTATTACCGGTATAATTATAGGCCAAAAACACCTTTCTTTGTAATTATGGGATTAATGAGGAAGTTTTCTCCTTATAAAATGTTATGGCAAACAGCACACAATAATTCAAAATAATTATGTATTTTAAATGTGTAGGAAATTCAGGATGTGCAGGTGAGTGTTCAGAGTCAGCAGATGAAGATGGAGGTGATGGAGACGTCCAGCCGGCCTGATCTGACAGCAGCACTTCGAGATATTAGAGCTCAATATGAGAACATCGCCACCAAAAACATGCAGGAATCTGAGGAGTGGTACAAGTCCAAGGTGAGAGCCACAGCGTGAGTGTGTTACTGATATTATAGTGGTAAAATACTGCAAAACTACTGATCATCTCTGTGTTTTCTCTGTTTTTCTCTTTCTAGTTTGCTGACCTGACTGATTCGGCTAAGCGCAATGCTGAGGCCATGAGACAGGCTAAACAAGAGACCAATGACATGAGGAGGCAAATTCAAGCCCAGAACTGTGATATCGACGCGCTCAAGAGCACTGTACATACATATCATAAAATATTTATACATCTTCTTTTTAAGCTCTCTATATTTGAATTGTATTATAATTGTAATTGTTATATTTCAACTGTTCAGTTGTTTCAAATGTATGTCTGTTTAGTCATTATAGATTGCTTTATGTAAAACAATTTAAATGTGCGATATTCCCTTATTTAGCTAAAAGATTGTGTTTGTTTGTAATTGTAGAATGAGGCTTTGCTGAGGCAGATGAGAGAAATGGAAGAGCAGTTTGCTGCAGAGGCCGGAACCTATCAAGAAACTGTGTCTCGTCTAGAAGACGAGATACGGCACCTGAAGGAGGACATGTCACGCCACCTGCGGGAATACCAAGATCTGCTCAACGTTAAGATGGCCCTAGATATTGAGATTGCCACCTACAGGAAACTTCTGGAGGGAGAGGAAAACCGGTGAGAGTGATGCCACAGAGCCACTTTAACAAGTTTCTTTGTGTAAATTTGTTTGTTGGTAACTGATGACCTTCAAACTGCACCTTTCAGAATTGTGGTTCCTATAATGAAAATGCCTTCAATAGCTGGACACAGTGTTGGTGAGTCTGTCATAACACTTTATTTTAGGGTCTCTTAACTAGTTGCTTATTAGCATGCATATTACTAGAATATTGGCCATTTATTAGTAGTAATTTAGCACATATTAATGCCTTTGCATGACCGTATTCTACATCCCTATTCATACCCAATAACTAAAACTTAATAGCTACCTTACTATTAATAAAGCAGCAAATTAGGAATTTTGTCTATTGAAGCAAAGTTCCTTGTTAAAAGTGATTAAATGTTCCCTATTCTAAAGTGTTACCAAACTTTTACTGAATACTCCAAGAGTATCATATCTCAACATCAGATAAACAAGAGCTAATTCAAAGTAATTTAAAATGTAATCAAAACCTAAAACCGATTAGATTACATGAATCATTACACTGGAGTTGTATGTTTCACGAGTTCGAGCTTGTCGCCATATATAAATAAGCGAAGCTTGTTTGGCGTGCTGCTAGGGGATGAAACTCAGGGTTAGAAGGGCTGCCGAGCCCTAGGGTAAATAGCCCTAAGGGCTGGGGAGAGGGAAGAGGCTGACAGCCAATTAGAAATCGGCTTAGAACCCCTTAGAAATGAGGCGGCGTTGGGGAGGAGGAGGGATACTGCGATCGAGGATGAGGAAGGATGGGAACTACAGCGAGGCTAAGAATCTGATAGGATAATTAGGAAATTAGGAAGGTGGATATCGTATATAATCCTGCATTCTCCTCCCGAAACGAATTTGGTAAACTATGTTAGGTGAATTATTTATTTGTATAAATGGTCAAATGTCCTTCAGCTGAAACTGAATCTGCTCCAAAAATTGTAAGTGCTCATGATAATGATGACAACAATAGACAGATACAAAGGGGTAAACAGTTGTTTACATATTATACCATATCCATTTTTCTAAATAATGCAGCGATTCATCTGTGTCAATCAGTAAGGTTTTTTAACTATCGGTTTCTGTACTACTGAGTTATTTTACTCCACTTTTGCATTATATCATCTGATGTGTGATGTCTTTGGACAGATTATGGTCAGTTTTCTGATACTGGACCTGGAAAGAAAGTCGTAATCAAGACTGTTGAGATTCGTGATGGAGAAGTGAGAAAACTTTGATTCCAATCTTACAGACATTTTAAATAATTTAACAATAATCTGATCAGTGAAAAAAAAACAGTATTTAACAGTGTTTAACATATCTTGTAAGATTTTTTCAAATTTATTTATATTTGTATTATATGTTGCATATTTCTGATTGACTCTTTTGTTTATTGCTCAGGTGGTGAAAGAATCTACAAAGGAAAAGGGCAGAGATGAGAAAAAAGATGGTCAAGGAGAATTTGACAAAGATTAGAATGTGCAAATAAATGAATGCTTGATGAGTTACTGTGTGTTGCAGTTTTAAAGCAAGTATAATGATTTTAGGCACACATGCTGTTTGTGATGATGCTTGTAGCGTAGTGAATAATCCGCAAATATGTGACTCAGTATTGTGTACAATATGGTGCTATTAATATAATATGAGCATAACATGACAATGCCTTAATAAATCATGTATGCAGTCCTAAATAAAGTCAATAACAAGATGTCCAATCAATCAATCAATCAATCGATCACTTACAGAAAACTAAAACAATATTTCAAAAGTTCACGTCAATATAATCTTCAAATAAAAGTGAAAGGAAGCAGAATGTATCTTATTGTCTATAATTAAGTGTTTGCATTTCAGTCTTTCTACAAATCAGATGATTTTTAATCTGCACCACACTAATACACACTTCCCCAGTTTCACAGACAAGGCTTAAGCTAGTCCCAGACTAAACTGCATGTTTGAGCCGTCTCATGAAAATATCTTGCTCTGACGTATCTTAAAACATGTCAGTGTCATTGTTCTGTGCTACGATGCACACATCTAATCTTTTCTTACAAAGTGTTTTTGTAAAAGTTGCTTAAATATCTTAATTTAACTAATGCCTAGTCTTGGCTTTAGCTAAGCCCTGTTTGTGAAACCGGTCATTAAATTAATTCACCATTAATTTGTGCACACATGTAGTTTTGAAAAAGTCAATTGTAAACTTGGTAAGAAAAATATTTGTACACAGATAAGGGTCCATAAATATATACTAAATATTTTCATGCTTTATTCCCAGATTTTGTTTGGTGCAGTTTTGCAGTAAAAATTTCACAATATTCATTGCATAATTGTGGAGTTTCTAAATAACAGTAAAAGCACAACTGTTTTATATATACAGCTACAAATATAGTGTCAAAATAAGATATTGGGTTACTTTAATTTGAAGGGCGTTTTTTTTTTTTTTACTGTTCCTCTCCAAAGTTGAGTTGATACTATGAACTTATAAGTTAGGATGCTAGTATGTTAACATATGCTGGAGAAGCCAGTGTGAAAAAGTATTCCAGTTTCTTCCTATAACACTTTTCACCATACAAATAGTTGCAAAAGAGACTTACAGAAAATTAAGTTCAGAAATACAAGTTCAGCTCCAATTATGATGTTGATCAAGCGGTGTGTTTGATTACAGTTGGAGCTTCAGTTGCAGAAGTACACCTTTCCTGATCCACTTTTAAAGGAACACTCCCCTTTTTTTTGGAAATAGGCTCATTTTCCAACATCCCTAGAGTAATACAGATGTGTTTTACCGTTTTTGAATCCATTC
>JAUMHP010000060.1:1831061-1842599 GCA_032361065.1 Enteromius trimaculatus
AGATAGATAGATAGATAGATAGATAGATAGATAGATAGATAGATAGATAGATAGATAGATAGATAGATAGATGTTTACTACGGGCATGTCAATATTGACATATAAGTCAACAGAGGGAGGAAATGTCTGATTACCCCATCCAACAGATTCCTAACACATCATAAACCTACCCTCTCGTAAAATGTGTAATACTTTTGATGAAATTCCCAAGAGGTCAGCCAAAATGTGCATTATTTTCCACTTATAAACACAACATAAGATGCAGCTGTCATTTATGCTTGAAGGTATCGATGCTGTTTTGTGACTTACAGCACATTGGAGTGCTAAAGACAATATAAAGACACTAACCAGAGCATGTCTTTCTGAAGTAGCTGACCAAATCATCTTTCTGAACTTCAATAACCGCACTTGCATTGGTTTCACAGAACTGCACTTCAGCCTGAAATCAGTGCTGTCATTCAAGTATTCAGCATCTCATTTGACCACACACACTAAAAGGTGTAGTCTTTAAACCAAGTGTGTTTGGATGATGTATGTAACCCTCCATGTCTACTGCCCTCAGCGCTCTTTAAAAATGCCTCCCTAAATCCTAGTCATGCGAAACAAAGCCCCATTTAACCCCATGTCTTAACGTTTCGAGGGGATTCTGTGGAAACTGGATGTGTTGAACAAGTCAATTTAGAAGTAAATAATAATAATAATAATAATACAATCACATTTACTCAAGCTCTCTAAAAATGATACAAATGAATACAAAACACATATGTGTGTATTAAATGACTGATGGACAGTTGCAAAATAAACATTACATTTGTACAAAAAAAAAAAAAAAATCAGTTTCATAAATTTAAATTAAAATAAATTCATTTAGCTGCTTCTAAATTTGGCCATACTTTTTCTAAACACATTGAGCTAAAATATTAGATATAAACTATGATCAATATACCTAAATATGATTTATAATATATAAATGTAAAACCAATTAACAACAAAAAAATCCCAAATGACTGCTACAACCATTTCATGATAAAACACGTTAAAAATAAACGGCCAGGATTATTTTTCAACAACTATGAGGGAAGAAAACAAGGTTTGTCACGGCCAAAGAGTCATAGTTCTCAAGAATACAGCCTTAAAAAGATTTATGATAGGAAGAGAAACAGATAAGATCCTGTTTGATCAACTGCTTAAAGTAAAATCTGATAACTCGGATCTAACATTTGAATCTAACAGAAATCTGGGTTGCAAACAAATGAGGAAATCCCGTCAGCAATCCACAGACATACCTATAGGATTTAAAAAAAGAAAATAGATTAGGTGCTCACCCAGATTGACAAAGCTCATCACCATGTCGGCATCACTGAGAAAGCGACTGTCCTGTTGGGTCAGCATCGGGGGTCCCGGGGTGGTGTACGCCGGTTTAAAAGAGTCCTCCAGGATGGCGTTATTATACAGATCGAGCATGAACATGGGAGCCGCGGTGTGCCTCTCCTGGAGGAGCGGACGGGGCCGGTGTGGAAGCCCGAGGATGGAGAGGATTTCCCGCTGCATCTCCCTGCGCTCCTGGCTTCTCAGCCGCCGCTGGATGAAGCTGGACTGGATGTCATTATCCAGACTAAAGTTTGCTTGCATTGCGTCAGAGAGCGCGCTGCAACCACACGCCACTATCAAAGCTGAGATCAACTGCACTAGAATCATATTTAATAACTTGTTATTCGAAATAAAGTCCTGACGATTAAGAATAAATCCTGAGCTCAAAGTAGCCTAAGTCTTGCTGCTTCATCTGATTATATCACGAAGTAGGTTTAAAATACGCCGATTTTGTTTAATAATCCAATCCAGAGATAAATCCAGCGTGATCTGTAATGTTACATTGATGGTGTCACGCTTTAAATAGCCCGCTGAAGCTCGTGGGTGTGGCGCGCACACATGGGCTGTCTTTTAGTAGCCTACACAACAACATAAAACATAGGCTACTAGTTTACTAGAAAATGTGTTCTAATTAGTGCACGTCAACCCGATCTCATGAAAGTGCGTATAATTAGTACGCCAAATAAAAAAAAACCCGTAATATTGATACGCAGTTTTCGCGTGAATATCATACGAAATTTGTTGGCGTAACTCTAATCCTAACAATTGTGAGCATCATTTTATGCGTATTACAAGCACACCAAATTTAAAAGGAAAAAAAAACACAGGGTTTTATTATAGTAAACCTGCAGTAACCATGCTTTGTTTCTTCTTCGGACTGATTAACAACAGTTTTACTACAAATGCCATGTAAATTAACCAATTACTACAAATAAAACCAAAAGGCCATGGTTACGATAATTAAACCATGGTAACCACAAATTAATCATGGTCTTTCTACACTAACAATAGTTTAACCGTGGTATTTGTAATACAACTGTGGTTATGAACCACCTAAAAGGTTTGCAGGGTTTTTTTAGCCTACAGTTAACAATTGTGTAAAATACTTTTAGTAAACAGCGGCATAAATTGTTGAGAATAGTGTGATAGGAAGGACACACATTTACTTAGGCATGAGTTTCACAATTTGGATAGATCAATGATGCAAACTGCTCATCATTTTTATTTATTAATTAAGTAAATAAAGTTAATTAAAGTTTTGGTGCTGTGGGATTTAGTTTATATGGTCAACCTTTTAAAAGGTTATTACAGTTAATATTAATATTACAATAAAACATATTTCAGTCAGTGTTTTACAGTAGTAACTGTAGCTGTTTGGGATAATATCTCACTACTGTGATACATTTCTGTTGACAGTTCAGCGCTTTCTCTTACTCTGTTCCATAACAGAATTCTGCTTTATTTTCTGGAGGTTAATAATTGTAGCCTCACCCGTCTGAGAACACAATTACCTCCTAACCTGATCAATGCAAACCCCAGCACATCCTTGACCTGTAGCCCACCACAGGTTAAACATGTCTGCCTTAATCTCTGTCCAACTAGGGAACAAACATCAGGCAAGTCATGACAGGACTCTGAAAGACAATGCAATGACAGCTCCAGCATGGCGATCTGGCATGTTGCTGACCACCTGCTGTGGTTAGAGCCCCTTTTCCCTGCGCTGGAGCCTGGAGACACCAGTCTGGCAACCAGCACCACCCTCCTGCTGTGCTTGCAGTCTGCGTGCAGCGGCCAGCCTGAGCCCAAAGGTCAAAAGAGTCCCACACCCAGGTTAGCTCATACGTACTGCCCATGCTGAAAGGCACCAGTGATCTCACCAGCTCTCCCTGACACTTATTTCTCTGCAGATCTGGGCTGTGCTAGGGTGGGGGGACAACCTGGAAAGCTGTCCTGGGCCCTGTGATGAGGGTGGCCCTCTAAGGTTAGGCTACCCAGAAGAGACCAGGCCCGCCCTTAAAATTGCTGTTTCCCTGTAAAGAACACATCTTCTTCTCTTTGAAGCTGCCTCTCCTCTTTTTGAGATCTTAATGTGTGCTTCAGTTCTTCAAGATCTGCTGTGTGTGTTTAAATGTACACTGTCAGGAAATAATTACATTTGGATTCATCATGAGAATAACAAGACATTATTTGATCATGAAAAGCCAACATATTAAATAGTAGTAAGAAAAGTTACACAAAAAAAGTTTAGATAAAACAACAAAAACTACTTAAAAGTAGTTGTGTGTAGTAGTATGTAGTAGCAAATGGATATGAAGTGCATATGAACTATCACTCTATATATCTTAAACATCTTAGTAATATATTTAAATGCTTAGTTTATGACTAAGGCTCTGTAGTTTTTATTGTGGGTGTAAAATGTATTCATTGCAATAAAATTAATGAGTGATTGAGATCATTTTCAAAAGCTTGATCTATCATATTTACATTTTGATACTTATATTCTCCACAAAGATGTATAGGCAATCAATAATCCTAAATTTGAACGATCCAGTAAATGCTGTTCTTAAAATATTGAAATATTACAATAGAATGTTATTCTTACATTTACTTGATTAAAATCTATAAAGATTGTACAGCAAAAGGACATGAACTGAAGGAGAACTGAAAAGAGCACACCTACTAAGGACAAACTTTGTCAGATGACAAAGAGTATAATAGCGTGCACATCAAGAGCCCTTAGAAATTGGTATATAATATAATACGAAACAGGTTATTACATTTTTATAACATGGTTTCAGTACTTAAAAGAAATAACCACTGACATGGGTCAATAATGTTCCTCCCAAGGAATGTAAGAGCTTGAGTCCTCACACCTAGTTTAAACAAGCCTGAAATCAGGCAACATTAAGGTAATCCCCAAACATGTGAACTATCTACTCAAACAAAGCATTTGTCAGGTGGGATCTCTCAAACTAAATCACACAGCAAATAAAGCAAGCACCCATTTAAATATAGCCATCCAAACTGTGGTACTTTTCTATATTTTAATTAATCACTTGTGCTGATTTAGATATCATATAATCGGAAATTGCTGTATCGAATTAATTTTTAAAATTACATCAAGAAAGGTTTGCCTATTAAAATAATTAAACAAAGAAATGCATTAATCGTTTCTTTTAGAATCTGCATAATTAAAATGGTTTAGCAAGACTAAAGCGGCACTTCACACGTTCTGAAGGGATGTTTTGCACCAGAGACACCTTTGGGGGAAGGGCTCTTTTTAATATCAGCTGTTGATAGGAGATAATCCCACGGATGATAATTCACTACTTTAGTTTCTTTGTGCTAAAACAAAGAGCTGGGAGGCGCCCTTATGTGCTGACAACACATTCAATCCCTCTGTATGTACTCGACTTATAAAACACAAGATATGTGCTAATGTAATCACACAAATAGGCGATAATTGCCCTGCGGTGCGTGCAAGTCTGTGCGTCTCCAGGTGTGAGCATGATCAGCCCCCACAGATACCCTTACAAAAAATGATTGTTAATTTTTTATATGTATCGGAGGAAAAGCGTTTGGTAATGTTTTGCAATGACTCGAAGTAAAAAATAAATGCATTTTACAATTATTAATTAATAATGATGTTAACGCGACTATGCACAACGTGTCTGTGTTTTGAGGCACTGAAAAATATTATTGCTCTGAAAAAAATAAAATCTAAACTGAATAAAGTTCACTCTTGAACAGCAATTCATTGGATGCTCAAGAGGAGGCTGTATTCAAATTTAGCCTTTACTGCCACCCTTCGGACAAACTATAGAAAGGGGCAAAAAATAGAATTGGCAACCAACAAAAGCAGTCAGTGTCGCAATGTTTTTTTATAGGCCAGTTTGTTGTTGTCTATATATAAAGTAACACCATAATCATCTTCAAAACTTTACATTTTGTACAAAAATGATGGAAAATATTATGTAACACTTTTATGCCAAGCCTATTCTGTAGACCACATTAAACTAAATGACAACAAAGGAGGACCAAATTTAGGTTTGTTTGTGTGTGACACGGATAGTCAAGGTAACCTTAGACATGTGTCTTTGAATGCTGGAACTATCAGAGATTGGAACTTGGAACCCTTCTGACGTCATAGCAACAAACTGTCACTGCGCATGCGTATGAGCTATAAAATGCGGATTCGCACGTTCTTTCTTCCCAGTTCCGTCGTCTTGCCTATGTAAGGTGAGTGCTATCCGTTTGTGATTTATTTTTCTTCTCATTATTATTATTATTATTTGTCTTTTATAAAAGGTCTTAAAAGCACGTTATGTAAATGTTTGACCAAAATACGCACAGTGCTGAAGTTGTAAGAATAAAAACTAGTTATTCTGGTGTAGTTCCGCGCTGACCACGTGGCTCGTTTTCGGTGCACGCGGGACGGTTACGGACAATGAAAACTGGACTGGTTTAGTATTATATTATACGGGTTAGTGCATATGACTACTGATAAGAATGAGAAGCAAGTTACTTACTTTATTCAGTTTTCAGCGTTTCATAAAAGGCGATTATTTTTAGCGGCTTTACAGTAACGTTAGGTTCTTTTTATAGTGGCCAAATTATCTGAGCATCTGTGTTCTGAATTTCACTGTATGTCTTTGTTTCGCAGAATGTGGGCTGTTGGACCATGGAGTTTTCCTACAATGCTGTCTCAGATTCTGGTGAGTTTAGATTTGGTATTGACTTAACTTTAAAACTCGGTAGCAATGATGACTAGTCTTTTTTCCCCAGCAGACCGACACTGTTGACTTTATAACACACAAATAAGCCAAGTGATCTGAGCACCATATAAGTTAGCTGACACAAAATCTGCTCATGTTATAGAATGTAACTTAATCCTTACTACTTCTATCCCCTCAGATCATACTGGAGCCAAATGGGTAACCTTAAATTCATCAGACTTCGTTTCATAGGTCTTTAACAATCCAACAGGTGAGATGAAGCAAGTTTGATAGATTCAATTCCCATTTACCTGGTGCATATGATGACTTATCTTTTTTCCCCAGCAGATCGATAGTGTTGACCTTTCATAACACAAATTTAAGCCAAGTGATCTGAGCAACCATATAGCTAACACGAAATCTGTTCATGTTATGGAATGTAACTTAATCTGTAGTACTCTCATCCCTACAGATCATACTGGAGCCAAATGGGTAACCTTCAGTTCATCAGACTTCGTTTCATAGGTCTTTAACAATCCAACAGGTGAGATGAAGCAAGTTTGATCGATTTAATTGCCATTTACCAGGTGCATATGATGACTTATCTTTTTTCCCCAGCAGATCGATAGTGTTGACATTTTGCTCTAAACTTTAAGCCAATTCTTCTGAAGCACCACCTTAATTTCCTTGCATACAGTGTAGTGGGGATTTTCTTGTTCTTAAGTTCTTTTTTATGTCTTTTCAACAAGGAGGAATTCCGTAATTCAAGAGGAACTCGCGGCGTTTAAATGGCAACATGCATGTAAAAATAAGGTTAGTGGTGTTTTTATTTTTTTTCTTCTCCCTTTAAGATTGTATCTGTTCAACTTTAAATGTTAAATAAAGATTTATAAATTTTATTTTCCTTTTTTACCTCTAGGCGTTTGAGTACTCCATGCCTCTGAAGGCCCCTTCAGCTCTGTTCCACGTGGGTTTGGCACTGAAGTACACAATGGGTTTTCTCAAAGCAATCTAGCATTGACCAGTCAAAGAGCAGGAAACCACCTTTATTTTTATTTTGGCCACCTAGTGTTCCAAAATGCTAACTTAAAACCACTTTCTAATTGTCAATTACTGCTCTAACAGTGTGTGTGTGTGTGTTTGTAAAATTTATATTTGTGTGTGTGGGTGGTTTTTTTTTTTTTTTTTTTTTTTTAGCTGGTAGTTAATTCTCTTACTTGTACAATAAAACTAAGACATGAAGTGACTTATGAACTGGTTCTATGCATCTCATCTGTGATCTTCATATAGAGGTGTAGGTCAAGCTGAACTGTCAGTGGAGTGAAATTTGTTCAAACTGTTCTATCCAAATAAAATGTAAATAAACATTAAGCTTATTGCAAAGTGTCTAAAATGCTGCCCTTTCAAGAGGTTGGCACTTCTGATTTTCATTTCAAGGTAATTTATTTATTTTAAATAACCATTATGTTTTGATGCATTCTTTCATGTTAACAACGCAATAGGTTTTTGGATCTTTATTTATGAATAGTCAAAGGTTCTACGTTAATGTACATCAACTAAACTGAAATAAAGCATTTAAATGGTCTTGGGAGTCTATATAAACTCCTCTCCAAATGCACAGCTGTGGTTTAAACCGTATTTAAACAAGTAGTTCCCATGCATCCTGTCCTCATTTCAAAGTTATAGCAATATTAATCATACTTTTGTACAAAATATACAGACATTGGATAAGATTAGTTAAGACATCCCTTACTAAAAAAAAAACAATTAAGTCCACCCAATGTTGCAGTTATCTTTTGTCTGTAGTGATCCTCAATGTAACCGCAACCTATGATCCAAATAACCTGAAAACAAGCACAAGAACACATATGTAATATGTAAAACTCTCCACAAAAAGCTTTTCAATCGAGCATAAACGTTATACATATTACATTGATCATTTTCAGAACATAAATGTTTTTTAAGTCCATACTCACACGATCATACAAAACATGATGAAAATGTTCCAAAGAGCAATGAATATGCGAAAGTACCGCAGACTCAGCAAAAACTCTCTGATGTTGTCACCTACATAATGTATAATACGAGTCAGATATGATCCAGTGATATTTAGAGGGACAAAAATCTATTTTTAATTTTACGAAAATACATTCGAACTCTATTCCATGTTAGATGTAAGTCCTCTGTGGTGACATGTTAGCCATCTGCTCAGTGTCTAATTATTATACTGTCCCAATGATATTAAATTAACTATTATTTTCATAATGCAAAGTTAATGCATTGCTGTTACCAGTTCTGGACGATCCAGATTCATCGCCAAACCCCTGAGACTGCGTTTCTCTCTTCTTTCTGCACACAGACAGTAAACGGTAACCGATTAACTAGCAATCATCCGACAGCTAACATTGAAAACTGACTGCTAACATTTGTGTTTTCACTTACAGTTTGAAGTTAAGCACAGCGCCGGCGTTCATGAGCAGAGTGCTTGAAAAACATAAGAAAATGAGTGACGTGGAGTGAGGAAAACACACTCCTGTTACACAGCGACAATAATACACCATACATATGAACATCACGAATAACTTTAGATTTAATAATACCGCCAAATGTATACTGCTTTAGGAAAATGTGACATTTACCCAAAAATTAAAAGATCTCCGATCATTTTGGATGATTATATCCGCCTTGCTTCGTCCTCTTCTTCTTCGGTATTTGTTTGGGTACAGTGTAAGTTCTCAGTTCATCATCGCCTCTGGCGGCAGATATAGGAAAATACTCGGAAAGCACTCGCTCTGCATTAAACTGAGTGCTGTGCTGGGTAGTTTAAATTTAACCTGGATTATGTTATCAGATTCTAATATTACCCTTTAGCTTTGAATATGCAACATTATAGTATTTTGTAATATAAAGCAATTTGTGATCCATGCCTCTGAGTTTGAGAACAAAAGCACCAGCAGTGAATTATGAGAAAAATAATTATTACAAATTAAGTTACTAAACACTAATAAACTCTGATGTTGGTTAAAGGTCACAGTGACATGACAGTGACACAAACAAAACAAAATAAAAATAAAAAATTCTAATGAAAAAAACAACAACAATAATGTGTTTATTAATTAGTTAATTAATAGTTTTTTCTTAAACTCACAAAACCACTGCATTCATTAACGTACCCCACCTTGAGAGTCTCTGGATTAATTAAATTGCAAAAACTAGGTTAAAAGTGATCTAAAAGTAATCCAAAAGTAGTCAGAGTACATTACCTAAAATGAGTAGGCTAATATAGATTATATTGACCATGGTTTCCATCACATAATTTGTAACAGACTACAACCCAGCATTGTGTACATATATCTATATATCACTTTTATATATATATAGTGATTTTAACAATACAGATTGTAGCAAAAGCACTGAACATTATCAAGTAGGAAAACATAGGCTAGTGATGGTAATGTATAATGACGAGATTAAACTATTTATTTATCAAATGAAGAGATGATCTCTGTAGTCAAAATGGCGATAATCACTAGAAATTAGGTGTCCCCCAACTGAGCAAGCGACAGCGTCAAGCAACCAAAACAAAAGAACGGAGAAAAAAACCTTGGGAGAACCAGGTTTAGTTGGGGCCAGTTAGTCTCTGGCTTGAAGCCCAACACCTAATTTCCAGTTCAATATTAAGCAGAATATATATATATATATATATATATATATATATAGTATAGTTGTGCCCTATGTAGCCTATTAGTTTTTGAGGGCAATGAGTTTTAGAGTCTATTAAAACAGACAGATAACTAAACAGATAGATAAATCACAAATAGTTTAGGCTAGAAGGAAACCTTAATGGAGACTCATGGGCTTCGGTTTGTTTACATTTGATTGTTCGTCAGTTGGAGCTTGATGAGTCTCGTATGAACATTCCGCCAATGTAAATCTATGTGGGAAGTACATTAAGATTAAAGTTTAATCCATGTTTAGTTAGAAAAGATATAGCATCTTAGATATGGGATGAGTTTGGAGAGCTCTATGACGAGTTCAAAGAGTTGGACAGTTTAGCCTCAGAAGAAGAAGAGGAACAATGATGATAGGTTTAAGTCGGGTTTCTCTTGGCTTTCTCCAGCGAACGTAACGTTAATTACACCTGCTAACCGTGATCTGAAGCTCGCAGATGATCGATTAAGAGCGCGTTTCGCTGTCATCCAGTAAGCGGCAGTAACTGCTCTCCTCCGCGTGAGTCGCGTCCGTGTGTTGATTTCGCTTCAGTAGTGCGGCTGCTGTGTATTAATAGGCATCTGCATGTGAACGGAGCCTTTTACTCGTGCGCACGGCGAGTCTCTTGAAGATCTGTTCATGCGGTAGGGGCATAACATCATGGAGGTGCTGGATATCCTAAATCTGGGCGAAATTGCCCAGTATTTCTCGAAAATGGCGATGTTTCCCGTTTTTGATGTCGCTTATTATATTGTGTCAATACTCTACCTCAAATATGAACCAGGTAAGTGGAATTATTCTTTAGGGATAACAGAAGAATATCGCACTTGAGCTCTATATGGGTCATATTTAAACGACGGCTTTTTATGCATTTATTATTCTTTGCATTGTCGCGTGGATCAATATGATCCATTGATTCTGCTTTAAATAGGCTATGAAAAAAATAATTAAGACATAAAATAATTATTATTGTTTTCAACAAGTGTAATGCAGTTTGGTTCGCTGTCACATGGCACTGTCTTTGCAGTTGTAAGCAGAACAGTCCTATAGCATAACTGCGTACGTATTTTAATATTTTATCAATGTCTCTACGCATCATTCAGCATTTTCTTTATTTTTTGGGGGGTGGGAAGAGTTGTCCCACTCTTGAAGACCCTCCTCGAAACACGATAGAGTCCGTGCACATTCCACTGCGAGTCTCTTTGCAATAAATAGAAGCGCCCTAAATAGACAGCAGCAGAGGAAAGGACAAAATGAAGCCCAGTAAATTTGTTAAGCAAATGTAGGTAGCTTACGACTTGCTAGCTTTTAACGAGTCATATTTGAAACATGTCCAAGTCGTATTTCAGAATTAAACTACAGACTGATTGATTGATTTATTGATTGATAGATTATTATTATTTGCATTGTGACACTGTAAAATCCTTTTAAATTATTATTAGTATTGTAGTTAATTAATTAATATTAGTTATTTTTGGTAGACCCAAATTATCTTTTATTATTGTAGTGATAATTATAACAATTTGTTATGTTAAAAATGAACGTTTTGACATTTAAATGATGAGAATGAATTATTTGCATTATACTTTTTTTACAACTTTTATTTATTTATTTATTTATTATTATTATTATTATAATGACTTGTTTGGCAATATAATGTATTGGGGGGGGGGGGGGGGGGGCTATTATAACTGTTATTATAAAATTTTAAAAAAAAAAAAAATTATAAGCCACCTTTCAA
>JAUMHP010000060.1:1856038-1870775 GCA_032361065.1 Enteromius trimaculatus
AGCTCACCTCCAGTGTACTGAGGCCTGTGTGATGAGACGCTGTTCAGAGAAGGCCGTTGTCCTAAATATGAAAAATAATTCTTCAGTTAAAAGCAAGTTCCACAAGTGGCTTGTAGACAACGTTCATTTCTGAATAAGAACGAAAGAAAGGGCATTTCTATACACATCTATTTGAGGTCTCAACTCAAAAGCAGCATTTTTTTCCTATTTCCAATTACTGAAAGAGAAAGAGCTAATTCATCTTAAACGTATAATCACGAAATGTACACAATTTTGTATGTATTAAAAATATATAACATTTTAAATTGAAAAAAAAACAAAAAGTGACTAAAGCATCACGTTATAAAATTATAGCGGGAACACAGATTACTGTTTGCCTAAACAATAAACTCTATTAGTAAATAAAAAACCATCAGTGGCACCTAAATATTGAAAACCTGCTGAAAGCATGTTCTTGAATTATACTTTGGAATTTCTACACGCACACATTTTTAAACTTACCTTTTTATTTTTGTGTAGAAACAAGTCTTTATCCAGTGGCAGTCTCCTTCTTCTTGGTTTCAGTATCTCTGCGTCAGCGCGCAAATTCAAAATGTTGCTAGCTCGCATGCGCTAACCTCTGTTACTACTTCTTCTGTTGTTTTGTTGCACATTATCAACACATTAGCGCACGGCTGCCTCCCACTGGTGGGTTTTGCGTACCTGTACTCTAGGGGTCAAAACTAAAAACCAAGTCAGGAATCTTAGTGTGATCATGGAGTCAGACCTTAGTTTCAGTAGTCATGTCAAAGCAGTAACTAAATCAGCATACTATCATCTTAGAAACATTGCCAGAATTAAATGCTTTGTTTCCAGTCAGCCATAGAATTGATTTTAAAGTACTTTTACTTGTTTATAAATCACTCAATGGCCTAGGACCAAAATACATTGCAGATATGCTCACTGAATATAAACCTAGCAGACCACTCAGATCATTAGGATTGAATCAGTTAGAAATACCAAGGGCTCACACAAAACAAGGGGAATCCGCTTTTAGTTATTATGCTGCCTGCAGTTGGAACCAGCTTCCAGAAGAGATCAAATGTTCTAAAAACTTCGGTTTTTATATTTTTTGTTTTGTTATTGTTGTGATCATTGTTTTTATGATTGTTCTACGTCCTTTTTTGTGATTATTGCTTAATTATTGTTTTTATGATTATTCTACTTCCTTTTATGTAAAGCACTTTAAATTACCTCTTTGTATGAAATGTGCTATATAAATAAATTTGCCTTGCCTTGGTGAATTAATGTCATTAGTTGTGTTTCGGCGACCTGAAAATTCTTAGTAAGGCTTACTCTAGTAAATCAGTTTACTCGTCAAAAATGATCGGTAACTTAATGAGTCCTAGTAAGTATAACAACTAAGTAAAGGTAAATAAGTATAAGTAAGACACACTATTGGATTTTACAGTGTAGGTTTACACTCATACACCAAAAAGTTATTATTGCATCTATTTAAAGCCTCTGCCTTTTGAAAATTATCAATGAGCTATAATTTAGCACTTTAGTCCATTTAAGAAATGAATGGACCTGTATAAACTTATATATCAAGGGAGAGGCCACATCTACATGTTGAAAAACTCCATCCTCCACTCTTTCAGTGTAACACACTTATACTTATATACATATATCTACCTCTATATCTATAGATGTATATATGTGTGTCTTGTGTGTACAGTATATAAATAGTCTTTCAATTGTTTTTAAGACAGTTCAGTAATAAAGCGCTGCATGGATGATGTATATTTGAAGAAAATAAAAAGATGTAATGCGTTCCTAACCTCAATGCACAGTAGAGCGAAGGTCATCCCTCCTACCAGCAGAAGATTCTGCTTTCCCCACCAGACGATCTCATCCAGACATCCAGTGGTGTAGATGTGCCGACTCGCCACATTTTCCTTCAACTTCTGGCTCTCATAGCCACACATAGAGTTGAACACAGTCTACACATAAATAAACAGTTTATGAAGTAGGCAACATTTTGTAATTATTTGACTAATTTATTAAAAACTAGAACAAAAGTATTATTTTATTAAGTTATTAGACAAAAAAAAAAAAAAAAAATAGTGCCGGGAAACGACTAACCGCAATTAATTGCATAACATAAAAGCATGTGTATTTATATAAACATAATAATTAATATAATAAAATATATTATAAACATGAAAACCTATTTTTATTTTGGATGCAATTAATTGCCATTAAGTGTTGCCCAGCACAAAAAAAAAAAAGTATAAGAAGACTTTCAATGTTTTTTAAAAGTTAGTAACACTCAAAAGAATACTAACATTACTAATATTTGATTTAGACAATCTGACCTCATTCTTTAGTCGTTTGCAGCAGGAGAAGGGCACTCCATAAGCCTCCAGACTGGGGTTCTGGTCAGATGCGTTGAAGTAAATGTTTTTAGACCAGTCTGAATAGGAATTCACGCCACAGCACTTGAACTACAGGATATAGTAAGATGTAATACTAAATAAATTGTAGTGTAATCTTTGACCTCTTGACTTATTTTAAAATGTAATAATATTTCACATTAAGGTTTTCTTTTTTGTTTGTTTTAAACTGTACTTTTGTATACAGTATGCGTATATTAGTGGTGTAAAATTGGCTCGTTAACGCATGCGTTAGAGAAGATAAAAAGAGTCGAGGGTAAATAAGATTTGTGTCAGATCTGCGTCACATTCAGCAGCGGCAGCTCTTAAAGAAATAAAATAACCAGCTGCTGTGAAATTTATTAATCAAAGGACAAAGAAAAAAGGGGATAGCTTTATGGATGAATCTCTATTGCACAAGTAAATATGACATTTATTATAATGGGTTATGTGAAGATTGTTTTAAGTTCACTTAAATTCCACAAATTCACTTCAATGAATTCTTTCATTTCTTTTGTAATTCTTTTAATTGTAAACATGTTGCACTTGGCACTTTCTCTTCTTTTGAGTACTTAGCAATTGTGGTGAATGATGTTCTTAGTAGTTTATAGACCACCTAAATACTCAAATACTTTTTTAACTGAGTTCTCAGACTTGCTTTCTATATGCGTTACTAAGTATGATCAGGTGTTACTAACTGGTGACTTTAATTTGCATATAGACAATGTTTCTGATGAAAATGCTACGGATTTTATGCAGCTTTTACATTCCACAACATATTACTGGAGCAACACATAATCGAGGACATACATTAGACTTAATGTAAACATTAGTTGTCAAGTTGCCGTAGCAGTTTCAGTAAATATTTTTTAAAATTGAGACCCCTATTTCTAAATTATAACCCAATCTCATTAAAAAACGCTACATTAATGAAGCAACTGCTGAAATGTTTGCCACTGCTTTGAACAAATTGCCTGTTCCCCCTGAGACATTGACTGTTGATGAAAGGTGATTTATTTTAACAGTCATATGAGAACTGCGTTAGATATAGTAACACCAGAAGTTATCAGGAAAAAATCAGTTAAAAAGAAAGTACCATGGAAAAATAAACATGTGCTAGACCTTAAAACAGTTTGCCGTAAGGCAGAAAGTCTGTGGAGGAAAACTAAATTAACGGTTCGCTTTAATGCTCTTAAACAGTTGATTGATAGTTATAACAAAACTGTACGCAGTGAGAAACAAAGTATTTCTCAAGTATGATCAGAAATAACAATAATCCAAGAATTCTCTTTCACACAATTGATCAGCTTATTAATTGTTTTCCTGCATTAAATGAGCCTGTTAATTTATCCCGGTCTATATGTGAAGAATTTTATACATTTTTAAAACAAAAATGACTGATATTCGATCTAGTATAACCAAGACATTAGGTCCTTTTCAGGATTCTGCGTCTTTTAGCCTTCAATACACAATGAACTCTTTTAATCAAATAAACAAAGCTGAGTCTTACAATATTACGTTGTTTAGGGAATGCCACATGTGTTCTTGATCCTATTCCTAATTCTTCCTTTAAAGAAGTTATTAAAAAAAATATCTTTAACGGTTCTTGATATTGTAAATCTCTCATTAGCAACAGCCGTTTTTAGAAAAAGCAGTTTTCAAACAGATAAATGAATTCTTCACGAAAAACGATATCTATGAAAGGTTTCAGTCGGGCTTCAGACAAGGGCACAGCACTGAAACTGCTTTGGTGAAAGTTGTAAATGATCTGAGAATCTCTATGGACATAATTAATACTTCTATACTTGTCCTCCTTGATTTAAGTGCTGCGTTTGACCATAATTGACCATGATATACTTTTAAATCATCTTAAGGAATATATTGGTTTAACTGGGACTGTTTTAAATTGGTTTAAGACATATTTAAAGGGAAGGAAGTATTTTATTAGCTTAGGGGACCATGTATCAGGAGTACGTGATTTTCATTTTGGTGTACCACAAGGTTCTATACTTGGCCCTCTGCTGTTCTCTTTATATATCTTGCCATTGGGTAAAATGATTGCAGAGCTCGAATGCTGATGATACCCAGTTAAAAAGCAGTTAAAAACACACTTTTATACTCTAGCTTTTATTTAGGGTGGTTTGCAAGGTACCTCCTGGCTAATATGGTGCATCTAGTGCTTGGCTGATTTGTCATTGCGAGACCTTTTTATTATTTTCTATTCCTTTTGATTTTAAATTGCTGTCATTTTTTAATTACTTGTCCTTATTGCTGGATTTAATGGTTCTTTTTTTATTGTTTGTCTGCTCTCTGTAAAAGCACTTTGAGCTACATACAAATGTTTGAAAAGCGCTATATAAATACAATTTATTATTATTAAATTAGAAGGTTTTTTAGAAGTCTAAATGTTAAAGTTGATCTCGATTACAGTATACTGTAATGTTGAAGACTATATAGTCAATGATTAAACATTTTTTTTGGGAGGGGGGACAATTTTATAAAGAAATCAGTACTGGTATTATAATGGTTTTATGTGAAGATTGTTTGGTTTAATGGTTTTATGGGATGGCATTGTAATGTTGAATGGCTATTCAATGATTAGGGGGAAAAAAACAATGATGGCCAGTAATGCTGGCCCTCAGTCACAAAAAAAATAAAATAAAATAATTATACAAATATTAAAAAAATGTACTGTCTTTATGTTGTTTGTACATTAATTTAATGTTTGAATGTGAAATTATTGCAATATAAAAAAATATTTAAAAACAATAATAAATTTCAGAAAAATATGCGATTAATTAGTTTAAAACAATTGTAATTGATTGACAGCACTAGTGTGTATATAAAGTTCACTAACCTTTTTCTGTATAAAATCAATCACATTTTCCAGGTCCTGATCATCACGATAGCGTACAATGGCCTTCAACATCAGCTGCTCTGTCCTCTCTTGAACCTATACCAACAAATATAGAAATAACATCACATAAGTTCTCCAAAATGGTTTTTGGTTCAAAGTTTGTTCTCGTACTGTGAATTCTTCACCTTTTCAGAGAACAGAAGGCCCAGAACAGCAGCCGTTATTTGAAGAAGCAGAATAGCCAACAAAATTCCTACAAACTGGACAGATATAATATATTTGTATAAATATATAAAAACTAAAAATCGTACGTGTGACCAAAATGGGCTTTTCACAGTATAAGGGTAAGTATATCTGACCACGTTGAGCAACAAGGCGATGTTGCGCAGAGCTCCGAAACAGCCAAAAAATGTGATGGTGAACATGAGAGAACCCACGATGATCAACAGCAGGGCTGGATCTGCCATCAGTGTGTCCACTGCATCTGTGAAGCATTAGCCAAGAAAGCGTAGAGTAAAATGTACGTGGGTAGTTGACTTCATTAACAACACTGATACTGATCTCGTAGGCGTAATACAGTATAATGCAATATGCACACATATTTTGTGATTTGTAAATGTTTGCAAACTTAAGATAAATGCAAGATAAATGTTGTTTAAATACCTGACTCTTTGGCAACTTTGGCATAGATTCCAACAGAAATTAGAACAGCACTGAACACCTTTAACACAGCAACACTCATATGTCTAAAATGTCTTCAACACATACATTTCATTCAGATTTACTCAACAACATACAGTAAATATAATTTAATATGTAGGGTAAATTATTTTGGTGAGGTGGGATACTTTTTTATTGAGGAGATTTTACTTGATCTTTATTAGCTTTAAAGGTCCTATAACATTTTCTTTAGTTCATATAATGTGTTATTTTGAAGGTATATACACTAATAATTCCTTTGAGATTGCATGCACTCCATACATGTACTTCCAGATAAAGTAATAATATATATAAAGTATATATATATATATATATAAAGAATCAACCAAAACGATTTGTATCCTTTTAAAGAAAGCGTAATATTAAGATGATTTTTATGCTTTCATATTGTAAACCCACTGAGCATTCACTTTCACTTTTATATTTCATCCTATGCAATAAGAAAAAAAAAAAGAACCTCGAAAAATGCACATAAAACAGCAGACTACATTGATTACAAGACACGCTCTTACCCAGAAGATGTAGCAAAACACAAATAACGTGTATTTTACGGCTCTGAACGACTTCTTTCTCCTGGTTTTCATTTTACCTCCGTGTCATTAAAAAACAAAGGCAGCTCTTTATTTTTCCAAGATAACGTTAGTGCTTCGGGTTATTTCCCCCACTTTCGCCATAACGACGTGTACGAGCGTGCTCTAGGTATTCGCATGCCTGTCTGTCATGCCTTTCCAGTAAGCTGTCAGATTCCTATCCTTTTTTTAAATTTTTTGTGGGAAGAAATATAATGCAGACCAAAGCACGTTAAACATGAGAGAGGCGGTGAAAGACCGATAGAGCTGTCTTCATTTTTTTTTTTTTTTTTTTTGTATTTCAGAACACTTTCTAAAGTGATGATAAACAAAAAGCTAATATTATGCACCTGGGTTTAAATTTGAGGCATCTAGCTTTCTTGATATGGTATTTACCCATCATAGGCCACATATAGGCCCAGTTGCACAGACAGGTCTTAGCATAAGCCAGGATTAGGCCATATTCAATTAGGACAATTAAGTAATATTTATAAACATGCCTTAGATTAAGTATTACTGCATTACTGGTGTGCATCTCAAGACAAAACAAAGCCACTGACATGTTTTAAGATCAGTTAATACAAGTTTCCTTCAGTTGAAATTTTAGTCTAATTCTGTGAAACGGGGGATAAAGTTTAAGATATCATCTATCTCTTAATTGTTAGAAATATGAGAATGGAAAAGAAACCTATACTGATGGAAATATTACACAGAGCTAGTGGAACAGAAGTAGGGAAGCTGATATTTGAAGCTAAAACTGTTTAACAGAAGTAGAAAAATGTGAAACAGATTCTCCTTCCCAATTGAAAGAGAAGAAAGAGTAGGTGAATAAATATAATAATAATAATAGGCCAATAGTGGATAAATATAATGTTTGAATTGGCATATATACAAGTTTAATAGCAATGAATTATTTTATTAACAATTTAGTTTATTATTAAACAAACATTTATTTGGCGCAGCTCAAACAATTCCTATGCTGCAGAAATGAGATTGACATACTGTCAGGTCAGGTGAGTCCTCTAGTGGTTACAACTGTTTACTAAAATGTATTCATATTGATTACATATCAGTTGTAAGCCAACAGGACGACAACCAAATTAAAGTGCATCCATGCATTTAAGTTAAATTATAAATGTTATTAAAGGTAGACGATTGACATGTTGAATGTAATTGGTGTCTTTAGCTGTCCGTCTGGAGTCTGATCCTCCCACAGTCGCGTCACTAGTCTGACAGTAAGCGGATTGTGTCTGTCCAGTCAGCGAATCTGTCCTAGACACGCTATTCATGTTATCATTCATACACTTGTGTTTAACTGCATAACGTTACACTTTCCTTTTAAGCCGCGATGTTTACCATATTTGCAAAGATAAAAGACCGCGTCGAGACGTTTTTGAACGAGAAAAATATAGTCACTGACTTTCTCAATAAAATCGAAGAAAAAACAGGCATCAAGAAACGTTATTTAGCGCTCGGTAAGTCCTGATTTTATATAGACAGTTTTATGTTCTTTATATTTAATAAAAAAAGTGTTGCTATTAGTTGTAATGTAACAGGTGGTGAAATCAGTCGAAGCTCCTTTGATACATACAGTATTATTGGCATGTGAAATAAATGGCAAATAGTTTATCGCTAATAAAGAGAAATCAATCGCATTTAATAGAAAGCACAGAAAAAAATAGCTACAATTTCTGAACAATAAAGTTCCTCAAAGAGAGATTTTGTCTGACGTTGTGTGACGTCACCAATCCATTCGCCTTCATCCCTCTACATTGAAAAATAGTGCCTGCATTTTAGGCTTCATCCAAAAACTGCTATCCTGACGGCTAGTTATTTACAGTCATTTTACATGTGATTTTGCTGTTGACACTATAAAGACATTTTATGATTTTCTTCCAACAGGCGCTGTTGGTGTGACTGGAGCCTATTTATTATTTGGATACGGTGCTTCTCTGCTCTGTAATCTGATTGGTTTTGTTTATCCTGCATATTACTCGTGAGTTATGTGCTTTTAAGTTTTTTTCTCTTACAAAGCAGCAATTGTTGTGTCCTAATTAATCTTTATTATAGTGTTTCCTTGGTTGCAGCAACTTGCCTTGGCTTAAGTGTTCAGATTTTGCTCCGTTTACATTTTCAGTATCAAAGCAATAGAAAGTCCTGATAAGGAGGATGACACACAATGGCTGACATACTGGGTAATCTACGGCTTCTTCAGCGTGGGCGAATTCTTCTCTGACATTTTTCTCCACTGGTTTCCTTTTTACTATGTGTGTAAGGTAGGTAGAACAAGGTTCTTTCTCTGGCTGAACCTGATTTTGCTGAGTTTGACATGTTCTTAGGTCAACGTCTTTGTTGACCCTGAAGCAACATTGTGTCTAATCACAAGTAAGTTTAGGCTTACAATCAGTGTTTGGTGCTTGTACATCAGTGCCATTCATCTATCATTAAATCTGAGTTTAAGGATGACCTAAAACACGTTAAATTTAGCAAAATTAGGACGTGCGGAGGATGGGGTTGGGTTATATCTCCCAATTCTTCCTTAATAACTTACAATTGCATCTTATTTTTTTTAGTGCTTGTTCCTTTTGTGGTGCATGGCTCCAGTCTCCTGGAATGGTTCTCAGATTCTGTACAGGCATGTGGTGCGGCCATTTTTCCTGAAGCATGAAGCCAGAGTAGACGAGATGGTCAACAATATAGGCGGGAAGGCCATGTCAGCAGCTGAGAATGCCACCAGAGAGGGTATGCAACCTAAGAGCTGACTCAAAACATTCTTTTCCAGATTTTCATTATTTTACAGTACACCTGATAATCAATTAACTAAATACTCTGAAGATAGGAACATGCTAAGATGGATAACTTTGAATAGATATTGGAACTGAAAACAAAACTGAATTTTTAGCAGCAAATACTCAAGATGTGTTTGGTGAACACACATATTAAGTCCAATCAGTAATGTGTACAATGAAGTATGCTGCTGTGTTTTTGATGTTGTGGGTCTATATTTCAGAGGTCCTGGACATCTGAAATAGACACATGGCGTCATGGACTCTATCAAATACCAACAGATAACAAATCCACAAGTGACAGACTCTGTTAGAAATCTTATAATGGGCCATGGTTGGGTCTTCCATTGGGACAATAATCCAAAACAAACATCAAAATAAACACAAGAATTCGTCACTGAGCACAAAATGAAGCTTTTGCCATGTCTGCCCCTGTCCTCTGACCTGAACCCTGAGTGAGGTGAACTAAAGAGGAGAACCTGGTAATCTAAAGGGTCTGGAGTGATTCTGAATGAAGGAATGGTCTCTCTTCTCTTATCAGGTGTTCTCCAATCTCCAGGCATTACAGGAGAAAACTCAGAGCTGTTATCTTGGGAAAAAGACGTAGCAGTAATTGGGTGCCAATAATTGTAGCCATGTATTGAAGAAAATAATTTATTTCATCACAAGTTTTTCTCCCCATTTTCAATTGAATGATTAGAATTTTGTGAGTTCTTTGAATGAAAGATCAAAATGATAAACAATGCAGATTTATTTTCACAGCCACCTTTGCACAGATTTACCAAGGGTGCCAATATTAGTGGAGCGCACTGTATATGTGTTGCCTATATTTATTATGTGTGTGTGTATATATATATATATATATATATATACACACAAGCTGTATATATTTCAGAAAAATAGGCTTTTTATATATTAAATATGTTTATTTATAATATAAATTATATGAATGTAAATGTGGACATGTGAATAGTTTCAAAATACATGCTGAATGTGTGTATTTATATACATACAAATGTACAAAGGCACGCATATAGTTTGCAAACAAAAACTTTTATTTTGGATACGATTAAACAATTATTTTTTGACAACATATATAGTGTAATATAATAGTATTATTATTATTATCATTATTAGTTTTGTCAAAAATTATGCACAAGACAAAGTTCTAGTTCTATGTTTGATATTAAAACATGGATGAATTAAAAAAAAAAAATCCTTTCAAATAATAATATTAGTATTAGTCAATTATTTCGAGAAGCACATAACATCTTACTATATCATCGTAATATATTTTTGTTAAACTTTCTTCACTTCTTCTCTCTTCGTCTGTTGCTGTGTGTAAAAAATCAACAGCTCTGGGTGAAACTCACGTAATAGGTTGTAATGTGACCTACTCTCTCCATTTCTCAGCTGCCAAGTATATTACACATTAGTAAAATAATCTATTTTTACTTATCTATAGATTTTTATTTGGGCAGCTGTGGTAGGCCGAAAAAATGCAATTCTATTTTTTCCTACGACTGCATTTTCATGCAACACAGTTTTTTTTATTTAAATGTAAAATAAGTGGATTGATATCAGCTCATAATTTGTATACATGTATATAAATGTTTTAATCATTGTCACAATTTATATGAACTGTTCAAGGTAGTGCTTTTTCTTTCTATTATTCTATTGCAGTTCTTCAGACTCTGGTGAGAAATCGGACTATCACCCCAGCCGAGCCTGAAGTCAGAAGACTGCCCAGTTCTGCTCCTGTATGTCATCAAAATGCTAATAAACCCACATTTGACAAGTCATATGTTTTCCTGTTCTTTGATTTTCTCCATATTAATCCATCTCTCTGTGCTGTCTCTTCTTGCATGTGTCTGACTCTAGACTGAACCCACTGTTGATTAAACGGTAAGCTTTCAGTGTATGTATGAGGTATTTTTCAAAGGTTTTATTGTTTATATTTAAAGAAAAATTCTTTCTTTCTTTCTACATGCAGACATACAGGTGGCTACAGTGAATGGAGGATGACACTAACTTGCAAGAGATGCAGCGTCATGTGTTGAAGACAAATTCAGACATCACAGCAGTATCATATGGTCTCACTGTAAAGACCTCATTTCACACAGCCATAGTTAGGAGTGAAGTTTTGGAGTTTAATAACATGGTATGTGTATTTTTATGGTTCCTATAAATTTGTTCAAATTGTTCAATGTCTTCAACAAACATGGAAAACAGAAATGTACAGTAGAAAATTTAACATTCAGCATTGTATTTGTATTTACTTGGTAATTTACTGTATTCATGGCATTTGTCAGGGATTTTGTAATTGTATTATTATAATAAACAATTATCATACAGCAATAAAATGTTTGTATACAACATCTGAAAATATATTTTTTTCTCATACATCTGCTTAAGTCCTAAACTGAGCCAGCTTGCGGTCCTGAGCACTCTGGAGAAGGTTTGGTCAAGGATATCCCTATACTTGGTCATATTGATCTTTCCCTCGATTGCAACCAGTCGTCATGTCCCTGCAGCTGAAAAACATTGCCTGCCCCCACCATGCTTCATTGCTGGACTGTATTGGACAGGTGATGAGCAGTGCCTGGTTTTTTCCACACATACCGCTTAGAATTAAGGCCAAAATTTTATTTGATTTCTCGCCATCTTGGAGTCTTTTAGGTGTATTATAGTGAACTCCATGCAGGCTTTCGTGTTACTGAGGAGAAGCTCATATTGGCCAGACGGCCAGCTCTAGGAAGGGTTCTGGTCGTCCCAAATGTCTGCATGGAGTCAACCAACTTCTGGCACTTGTAAACAGGTATTCCAGCCACGGATGATTTGACAATTCCTCTGTATTTCTGAGTTTTGCCTCAGAAACAGCATTTTTGATGTCACCCCACAAGTTTTCTATTGGGTTAAGGTCCGGGGATTGGGCTGGCCACTCCATAACCTTATTCCAGGATGATAGTATGCACACTGGGACACAGGCTGTGTTCTTGTATCAGTTGACTTTTCCTATAGTTATAAATGTTTGCTGTTTTACTCCGAGTCGAAAGATGGCGACAGTCATCACAAAGATCTTCGCTGAAATCGACGAATCACCCTGTGACGTGTCAGCTGTGGTGCTCTTAGTAAACAGTTAACATGTGAAGTATGTCCAGCCGTTAACTAACGTTATTGTAGTGTAGTTTGTTTCGCAGTGTACAATTTGTGCATCAACATGAACACTTATAAACGTCGCATCTTTGAAGTTTAAAGTTGAAGCTGGTGCGTCCCCGGTCAGGATGAATTTTGGTTCCAAAAGCAAGAAGCGAATGGTGCTGCCATCCAGACCCGATCCGCCGACCGTGGAGCAGATCATGGAGGACGTGAACCGAGCCTGTCCCAGCGATCCGGTGTTCACCGTTTTACACGATTCTGCTGAAGGTACCGTTACCGGACAGACGACGATATCTCATCACTTGACTTAAAATACTCGCTCTATGAAGCACTAATACAGAACATCCATCATGATTGATAACCTCCAATGGACAAGGAAAACTAACAACGAATAAAATAAACTGCTCTGGCAATTTTTTAAAATACATTTTTATACATTTACATATTCAATTTATATGTTCTTGGACAGTGTGCTTACTCCCCACTGATGGCCAAGGTTACACGTGAATCTTTATGCTTGCTTGTTTCATAATCACATAATAATTATAATAAAAACATGAAATGAGCATATCATAAAATAGTTACATTTTCTCTTGAGATCAGGAACTAGACTGTGGTGCAATGTATTCCAGCCATTACCGAGAAAAAAAAAAAAAAAATGTTTGTCCTTTTTGTTGTTTGTTCACCTGGTAATCATTGGTAATTTGAAGTTCTGTTTTTGTGTGTGTGTCGTGTTTGTTTACCTTATCATGCTAATCCCATACAGACACAATATGAAATTTGAATCCGGAAGTACCTTTTGTATTATTATTATCATTATTGTCATTGTTTAATAAGTTATTACATATGTCCCATAAGGTATTATATTAATTTTGCAGGCCAATGTCTTTGCTACTGCTAGCTGTGTTGTGCATGGATGTAGCTGCAGCTTTGAATGCCTAATGGTAATATTTGGCCTTGACTTTTCAGATCTGAAAGCCAATTCCAGCAGCAGCGAAGTGGAGGTGAGATACCTGAGGAGCAGACGCTACATAGAGCTACACGAGCGTTTGCAAGAGGAACGTGGCAGTCTCACACGGCGGAGAGACGAGCTGCGTACGGCTGGAGAGTCTCTGGAGCACAGTGTGATGGAGGTGAAGAGGAGCGCTCTGTGACAACTCGCCTGTTGAACTTGAGATTTGCTCATGCAGTAGCAGACGATTGAGCACGGCACTTAATTTCCACGAAAGAGCCTTCTCTCTTGCTAAGCTGCTGTTAGGTTTTTGGTTCAGTGTAATCATAACTCTTTAAATGTGCCACTTGGACACTTTTGACATTTTCAATTTATGTTTGTGATATTCCTGACTGATTTGTTTGTGATAAATCTACTTGCTCAATGTTAATGTGTTGTGTGTGTCCATTTCATATGTTGTACAGTCTTAATGTATTTCTCATTATTTAATGTGCAGTAATTTACATCTAATTTTCAGTGTTTATTGATGATTGGAATAGTTCAGGGTAGACTGTACAACCTTTTAAACATATAACCTTTACATATATTCATCACTGTGACACAGTAGTGAAAGTATATAGCCTGTCTAAGGGACTAATTACCCTAATGGAAATATCCAAATACAAAAATCCTTAATTTTAAATTGTTAGGACCTGCCAATTATGGACCACATATTGTTAATTTAAATTTTTATTTTTGGCTTTTGTGCATTGGTTCTCAAGCTGTGGTCCATAATTGGCCAGTAAAAGACTTAAATCAGTAGCACTGAGTCTGATTAATAAACTGAATTAACCGATTGTGTTAAATTTGACACTGTGTTTCTGTTGTGCCACTTAACATTAAACAACTTTTCAGTTAACTGAATGGACATCTCGGTTAGGTTTATGAATTAAAGGTAACAAAAAAGTAAGAACAAAAAAAAGCACAATTGCAAAATAATGGCTTAGTAAAAGCAAGGCTACTTTATGATATATAATGTTACCTAACGATCATTTAAGCGCTGCTTAAAACTAGAAGTAGGTGGCTTTTCTAAGATTCAGGGAGATAGGTGGTCTCCCACTTTTAAAATGATAAAAGGTTTTGCCACATTAAAAAAAAAGCTGTGTTAACCATTGCAGTCAGGGTTGCCAAGTCTCCAAACCTGCAGGAATTGGGATTTTAAATTGTTGCCACAATAATTTCATATTGAAATTGTTTATGGAACGACAGTAAAATTACATGTATGGGAGTCAGGGCCGGCC
>JAUMHP010000060.1:1870875-1885329 GCA_032361065.1 Enteromius trimaculatus
TATATATATATATATATATATATATATAAAACATTACAAAATAAGCCATTTCAAATAAAAAATTGAATTAAATCCTACACAACTTGTCAAAATAGTATTAAAATGTGTTGTTGCACGAAAAAAAAATTACACACTTTCAAAATCATCGATCTCTGGAGCATTTTGAACTAGACTACTCCATCATAAAGTTTCTTCCAAATTTTCACCTTATCTAGTTTAATATTATCATCATCATTCATTACATAGCTTTACCTCTTTCTTTGTCCCGTTTTTCTTATTCTCTTTTTTTTTTTCTTCCCTGGGCACCGGAGGGCTTCTGTCTTTTTGACATTATGGTAGATGTTTACTGATAAATTGTCACTATCAGGTAATTGATGCATTTGAAATTGGCTGCATGAGGAAAGAAAGAAAATGCTTCGGGTCGGGAGAGCAATAAAATGGTTATTTTAAAATAGTTAAACTTACTCTTTGTAAGTAAAATATAAATTGTAAACAAATAGACAATTCACTCGTTTTGGCGCCCCTAGGGATCGGTGCGCACTTAGCATTTGCCTATACTGCCTATACCCAGGGCGGCTCTGATGGGAGTTTAGGTTTTGTTAGTTGGGATAGGGTACTTTGGGCTGTTTTTGATTGGCCATTAAGATAGTGTTGTTATGCAGACCTGGCAACCCTGAAGATAGTCTGAAGGCATCTACCACTGGATAAATTACATCCACTCAAATCAAGTAAGCACACCAGGTTTTTATGAGAATGTTTATTTGAGGACACCCTTACCCTAACTTGGCCACAACTGTTAAGCTGTTAGTCTACACCACATTCTTTCAAACAACATTCTGAACCCAATTCATGCCTTGACAAAAACCTTTCAAATATGGATCAAATTTTCCCCTTATGTCAATTTGAATTTAACATTGCATCATATTGCTTTAGCCTGTCCACCACTGGTAAGGGCCCTTATAATGTTACACTGTGCTCTGTTACTGGTCAATTTCAGTATCGCCAGAGAAAGTCAATAATGTGAGAACACCAGTTGGTAACGGCACTCACAACACTCCTGAAATACACTGTAGTTCTCTCTATCATTCTCAGAATTTGTGGGATCAATGACTTTGCTTTTCAGAAAGAGTGCATGTTTTCTTGCTAGAAGACAAATTGAGTAAAGCTGCTATATTACAGTTAAAACTAAGCCCATGTAAATACTGCACCCCACCAAATAAGACAAACACTTTTTGTGCTGGCTGATTGGGCATAGTTAAACCTACACTGATCATATGTCTACAATATTTGCTTGAGTAGCTGCAGTTTTGGCAATAGGCTTTGGTTGAGTGGAAGCCATTTTAAACATTCTGTCTGTTAGAATTCAGCCCAACTTACTGTAAATGGCCAGTATTTGTCTCAATCCGCAGAGTTGCTACTCATTGGCTTGCTTTTAAATACTTAAAGCATACTGTGACTCTACACAAAATGACATTATGAAAGCATTCAGTATGCAAGAGTATGTACAGCCACTTAATTGTATTACATACATTTTGCTGAACACTCCACAATTACAACAATCTTATATTCAAAAATGCAAATGTGTGGGTAGAGATTCATGGTTGTACGTACAGTCTGTCATTTTCAATGAAAAAAGAAACTGCGAAGTCAACATCACGTGTTTACAGTGGATAAGTGAGTATTTAGCATGCTATTTGTACCAATGGCAGGATTACATTTTGCCTTCTGGAAAGCATTAGACTACAGTTGTATATCAGTATTTACAACATTACCACTAAATATCTATGACGATTACATAGACATTTTGTGCAGATTTTACCTATTGTAGCTATATTTTCCTGCAGTAATAATAAGTGAAGGCAAGAGGCTGTTTAACCTGTCTGTGTGGCATAAAGGCATGTGCATACATGGTTCTCGTGTGAGAGTACAACAGTCTTTTCCGGTTTGCAGGTGGCACATGGTCTTTCAAAGTATTTGTCACTGTTGTTCGCAGAAATGTTTGCATATTGTTCTAAATGTAGGCCGTGATGTTTATCGGTGGATAACAAATTTCCGAGACAGTCTTTGTCATGTAGCACAAGCAATGATTAATATCACTGTACAAAAGTATAAAAAAATGGGTATACCCTCATTTGTGGTGGGGTTAGGATCATGTTGTGAATCCAGTGAGGTTCTATACTACATGGGTAACTGTTCACATCCAGATTGTAATTTTTTTTTTTCAAATTGGTAGAACTTCTGATGCACTGGCAAGCGCAAGACTCATTAAACATCCGAGGTAAAGAGAACCATATCCATTACCACCTGAGTTTTTTACAGCATCAGGAGCATAGTACTTTGTCAGCCTTGGAACTGTGGACTGATTATGCTTCATGTTTTTCCCCTGTCTTCTCTGTCATTGTCTGTGCTTGACCATGTGTCTGTGGAGAGCAGCAGACCATGGGGCTGGGGATGTAGTTGAAAGGTGTAACCCTGACAGCTTTACTGGGTGAGCTCTGTCGGAAATGGCCAACACCACCACTGTGGGTACTTTCCACTGACTGAAAGGTGGCGGTTGATGCTGTGCTGTAGGTTTTTTGAGATCCATCCGAATCCCCATCTTGAAGGTTATTCCCAAAGGCCATGCTTATTTTCCTGGGAAGGGCCATCTTTGTGGCCTCCTCTGTAATGCCAAGAACTTTTTCAATTGTGGGAGAGGTGCTTGAATTTGTTTTGTTGGCTGAGTACTCCTCAGTTTGAACAGTTGCATCACTTGTTTTCCGTGATGCTAGAGTAATAGTAGGCAGCTTTCCTGGCATCGGTGGTGGCATCTGTTTGGCGCCCTCAGGTGAAGGCAACAGGGGCAGTGCAGTGGGTGGAAGGGTGCTCTTTAATATCCGGGGAACATCCTCATCACGAATTCTTCGCCAGGTCACTTTGTCAGAGTTACGTGATCCAGCTCTCTGTTGCCTCTGATTTGTGTTCCTTTCGCTTTTAGCTCGTCCACTTGAGTCAGAGGATGAAGAGCGAAGAGATGAGCGGCTGGTGACCCGACTCAAGACGTTTATGCTTGGAGAGGAGGAGTATCTTTTGAATGTATCCTCTCTCTTTTCTCTTGGCTTTGGGCCGGGCGTATTTCTCTGTGAGGCCCTGCAAGGACTTTCCGAGCTTGTACGTCTAGCTGGGTGTTTCACAGTGACGTCCCTATCAATGGAGATGGCTCTTGATGGAGCCATGCCCTGTCTGAGCACCCCCTGGTCCTGCCCTTGTCTTTGTCCTTGAGACACAGGCATTCTTCTTGGACCTTGAACTGCTTCCTTCAGCTCTTGACAACGAGAAGAACATAAGAAAACTGCTGGAGCCCCTGGAACTGCTCTTCGGGGTGAGGCATGCTGTGATGTTGGAACAGAACGTGAAGAAGCATCACGTCTTGAGACTTTTGACGACTCTTTAATGAATGTCAGTTGTCTGAGAAAGCCATTACGATCTGATTCACCACTACTTGAATGAGCAGATGTCATGCGAACCAAATCCAATCGATTTGCTGGTAATATTCTTTTTCCTGACATTTGTGTATTTTGTCTGCTGATGCCAGTGGGCTGGTTGGTTACTAAAGGTGAAATGTTTCTTGTTTGCCTTGATGGATTCTGCATGAATGGTATTCTGACAGGTGATTTCTGTGTTTTCCTGTCTGTAGGAGACTTTGAGTTCTGATCGGTGTTTGAAGTGCTTCCTCTTTTGTCCGGTGGACTGCATGGTGCTGAAGCCACCTTCTCTGGAACTTGTTTAATAGTTTGGGCTGGGGAGGTTACTTTCCTCTGAGGATGCCTGGAAGGTGTTGAACTTTGAGATGATCCCGAAGATGAGCTCTTTGGTATCCTGGCAGGTGGTGTTGAGCTTCTTTTGGGCAATGACAACTGCATGGAGTCCATGGGGTGGCCCAGTCTGTGCAGGCTTCTTGACCTGTGTTGAGCTAGATCTGGATTTTTAGGGGCATCTGCTTTCTGTGTCACTTTTTTAGGTGGTGGTCTTTGAGAGAGGGTTGTTTCCTTCTTGGGCGTGTATATCACTGTCCTACCCCTGAAGACCACAGGCAAGTTTGGAACAGGTTTACGAGGGGCAAAATCAAGTGGTTTATTAGCCTTTTTGTCGTCTTTGTATACCTTCTTCTCTTTAGGAGTAAAGCTTGATCCAGACATAAATGACAGAACTGATTCAGACTCTGATGAGGGTTCCTGGGACTTTGAAGCTTGTAACTTGGTAATGATTGTATTAGCTCCTTCTTGTATTGCTCTCCATTCAACACTGTTGAGATCTGAGTCTTTGTCTGATGCCATTTCATCAGAATCTAGGTCATTTTCAGGACTCCACTCTGCTGCTTTCTGAAGAGTAGCTTTCTGTTTGTGCTTTTTCTCAGCTTTCTTTTTTCTGGCAGCCTGCTTTTTCTTGTGTTGAGGCATTGCAGATGTTATGCATTTTATCAAAAGATCATCTTCTGAATCCATGCTGACTGAGATTGGCGAGCTGTTCTCTTCAAACTGATTACGTTCTTGCTGTGATTTTGGAGTACACTGGGGTTTGGATGTAATATTATGTTTATTCCTTATCCACGTATGCAGACGTTTTCCATGATGTTCCTCAAATTCTGCGTCACTCAAAGAGCTAAGGGAGGAGCTCAAAGAGTAGCATGGAGGTGCTTCTTCTAAAATGAGATTTTGCTTGATTTTGTGAAAACCCTTTTGGCGGGACTGGTAGTTGTTGACTTGATCTTGTATATTAGCATTGCGTATTATATTAGTCTTGCTTGATTCATAATGCTGTTTCTGTCCCGTCCTATTCATCAGTCCATCCTGTCTGTCCATTTTATGGCAGATGGCAACTTCCATAGTTGTTGGATGATGCCTAGATTGAAAGGCTAAAGTGTTTTCCTGTGCATGACTCAGAGAGTAGGTTTTCTGATTTTGGTACACCTCTGTGTTTTGTTTTCTTATAGGAATATCTAACTGTGGCATGCTTTTTGACAGATTCTGTCCTTGCTTTTGAATTTGTCGAACTGGAGACTGGCTTTGAATCCTTTGCTGGGTCATTTTTGCTGCCATCTCTTTACTCTGTATAAGTAATCTCTGAGTGGGTACCATATGTCTGTTTGTCTTGTTCAATTGGTTTGTGACTATGTGAGACTGACATGTCATTTTAGTTGGTTTGTGGAAGCGGGAGAACATGCGTAGGTCTTCAATTCTCTTTGCCTCAATGTCAATCAGCTCTTGTGTCTCTTTGTTTCTTCGCCAGTCTTTCATTCCTTTAGTTCTGAGTGGATACTGCAGAGTTTCATCGCTCAAGGAAGTGGTGCTTGAGAAATTGATGGGTGTACCTTCAGCAGAGTCAGTGTAAGAGGAATCATCATTATAGATTTCCTTTGAAGACATTAAAAGCTTTTGTCCAGTACACATTTGATTGTTTTTGTTCTGCAGCACCATATACACTGGTAATTGCACAGATTTTCGACTCTGCATGCTGAGAACTTGGTTTGAGAGGTTGGGCATCATGGTTTGCCTTACCTTTTTAAACCTAGAAGGCATGGCAGAATTAATGCACTCTTTCAGAATTTCAATGTCATCATCTGAGTTGCCTTCACTATACTGGTCTTGGTCATCCATGTCGTCTTCCTTTTCAGAATCATCTGGATCATTGTCTTGCTGGTTTAGCAAAGGAGTAAGTTTGAGCTCCACATCTTTTTGGACATAGTGTTCATGCAGAGGGAGGGCACTCAGACTAGAGGCACATGAGAAATTCTCAATTGGTTTTTCCACAGTGAAATAGATCATTGTGTCCAAATCTTGAGGTAGGTTAAACCTTTCTTTAAAGTCTGCGATTTCCATGAATTTGCGCAAACTGTTTTCCCACTGGCTTCCTACACCACTAAGATTCTGTGTTTCTGGTCCACTTGATTCTGCACAGCATGGCGTTTTGCTTCGACTCGGAGGCATTGTTTGTCCTGGGCTGTCTGGTAAGTCACTGGGGCTGACAGTACCACTTATCATTTCACTACATGGATCACTCTGAATAGAGCTGGCAATTGAAGGAGATTCAAAGCTGCCAAGTGAGCTTACTGAACTACAGCGACTCATTACAAGAGGTGTTTCGTGAATGTAGTTTTCTGAAGAGCTGGATGGTGTCCTGTCCTCAAGAATTACTGGAGACACTCCTCTAAGAAACCTCTTCTCATTTTTGATTGTACTAGGAATCTCTGTTGGATCAGAGCTGCTGATTTTCTGATCAGTTAATAATAACTGACTGTCACTCAAGTCATCAAGTGTCTCATCCTCTTCATCTTTTCTCTCAACATTCACATCTTCCACCTCTATGATTTCTAACGAGGAGTCACTCTCCAGCTCATTTTCAGTCTGACTCTGTCCATCGAGAGCTCCATCTCCAGAAGACAGAGAGGACAGAGAACTGCAGCGAGAGAAGCATATTGGAGTGTTCTCTACAGAATACTTCTGAGGGGTCTCCAGCTGTCCTATTGTTGGGCTTCTTGCAGAGCATATTGGGGAAAACTTGCTAATACTACCTCCAGTCATCACTGTTGGAACCCAAGCTTGCCTGCGCATTGCTTGAGCTGCCTGAACATTAATTGCAGTTTTTGCAATGCCAAATTTGGCAACACTCTGGATCAGTGGAACATGCTGATAGGAGGGAGACAACTTAACAGTTGGTATGCTAGCATCTGAAGACACCTTGGTTGATACTGTTGCAGGTGTGGATATAAAAGGTTCTTGGCTTTTCTCTGTATCGGTGGAACCTGAATCAGGCAAAATTGCTTCCTTGTTTGTCTCAAAATCTCTTTCAGGGATCTCATTTTGACACATGACTCTTGAAATATGTACCCCACTGTTCAATGGTTCTTCGTGAGTTACTTTAAGGTCCAGTCTATTAGGACGTCGTTGTTCTGCTGGTTTTGCCGAGGTATGAGTCTGGTCCTGACTGCCACAATAGCCATCGCTGATGCTGCCACTGTTAAGGCTGTCATTGGATAAACTCGAGTTGGCTGTTTTAAGATGCAAGAAGGCATATGCTCTGCTAAGACGCTCTTTAGGTAAAAAAGAGCTGGTGTCAGAAAGATGACAAGGGGAACAGGAAATGGCTCGTGCCTCGTGGAGCTCATCTGGCCCATAATTCCAATCCACAAAATGATCTTCTGAGCTAAGGCTGAAGCTGTCCTCTGAGGATGTATGCATGGTGATGTCTTCCACCAGTTTGTCAATTTTAGCCACAGTGTTGGTGATCTTCTTGGCTAATTTCTCAGCTGCCACAGTCACTTCATCATCAGGAGGTTGTGACCTTTTATTTTCAGTTTGAAAGCTTTCAACATCTTGTTCAGGCTCCCCCTCTCGCTTCCGGGGCTGGGTATTAAGGAAGTTAGAATTATTCAAGAACATGGAGAGCATGGAGAAGGTTCCAGTATCCAAGCTGGTTGATACATTAGGTGCTTCATCATCATCAAAACAACCAGAGTCTGAGGCATAGTCTTTTGCTAGGCTCTCAATGTGTCTCAAGGGTTTGTTTATACTTTGATGCTTGAAACTTTGCTTCTCGATTGAATCAAATGTTTCTGCCAGATGCTTCGCATCTAACTCGGCCTCTAATGCTTTCTGCTTCCTCATGTAGAGGGATGGCATGCAAGATCCTGGCGATATAACAGCAGTGTCTTTATATTTAAGTGGTCGATTTGTGAGGAGGTTTCGCAGAGCTGCAGCACTTCCCATGGCTATCATTTTGTGCTTTGAATGGATGAGATTGCGAAGCATGCTTACAGCTCCCAGATCCCACAGCAATTCCTGGTCCTTTGGACTTCGTGCAGACAGGTTCCAGAGGGTTCCACACGCATTACTCACAATAGTCAAACTGTGAGATCGCAAGTGCTGCAGCAGAGTTTGAAGGCAGTTATGATCCCTGAGGATTTGCCTGAATTAGGAAAAGAGAAAAATTTAAGTGATGTCATGGAAACTTTGATCTCTGCTTAAGTTGTGAATGTGAATAAACATGATACCTGCAATCATCTCGGGTAGCAATAAGGCTGGACACATTACGCAGGATACCTCCACCACTCTCAATAATGGCCAGTGAGTTGGTTTGGCATCGATAAGTCAAAGTGCTAACCAAAAAGCCAAGAGCACCATCAACAGAGCAAATTGCCACCTTATTCTCAGTGCTGTGTGCTGACAGATTCCACAATGCACTGAGCACACTCTTTAAAGTGGATTCCTGTAGGGAAGACCAGAACATGTAGAATTACTCGTCATTTTCTGAATGGTATTGAAGCACAAATATCAGTTTAATGGGTAAATCACTCATGTTTAGTTTTACGGAATGTAAGAAATGGATGCCATAGAAATTTGTGCTTGTACCTTTGTAGCCTGCAGTGCACAAGTCATAAGTGCTGACACACTGCCGACATCTCTCAGAGCCCTCTTGCTGTTGATATCAGCACGCCATGACAAGTTTCTCAGTATACTTGACACTACCTAAAAGCAATGAAAATCACAGAGCTCTGATTTTGTGTTGGCCAAATAATTACAAATGAGAGAAGCAAATAAAAAAATAATATTAAAATGTGCTGCATAATATTTGTTGTCAAAAATGTGACAAATGTGAGTGATGGTTTGCTGTACGGAAAAGTAGGTTATGTACCTGCTGTAATTCCTCGCTATCAGAGGCAAGCTGTGCAACAATGGCTTGAAGACAGTTTTTCTTTGAGCAAAGTGTAGCCTGATGAAGTTGATAAAGAGCATTTTTGTCATCATCACAAGAAGGCAAAATATTGCATTTATAAGTTTTACTTTGGCCCGCTACTGTATCTATGAATTATTATCAATTGATATTATATTTAAAGTGCAAAATCAACTGTTAGAAAAGATAAAATGCATAGTTTGTTTAATAATCTTTCAATATTTCATTTTATGTATATATTTTAGTATAAATATTTATGGCCAGTTTGGTCACTGATTACATTGTTGTAAAGGAATGAGATGAATACAAATATCACTGTCTTCCACACTTGTATGCGATCATTTAAAAATGTACCTTATTTACAACATCTCCATATGTAAGATTTGTGAGTGCCATTCCTGCATAACGCCGGAGGGCCATGTTGATTGGCTCATTTTGCATGCCATACAGTTCTTGGTCCAACTGTATTAACTCTGCAATGGCTTGCAGTCCCCCTAAAGCATGCACAAACAAACTTATTTGTGTTTTTGCCTCACTATATTTAAAACTTATATACTTTGGTGTTTTTATAGAAAATGTATTCACGTACCTAGTTCATTCATCGCCCTGCGGTACTCTTCCTCAAAGGATAACTTCATTATTGCACACAAGGCCTGGCACATTTGGGGATCCACTGGCTCAGGGATTTCTGTGGATATCAAGGTATCATATACGTATATGCTAACAGTATGTGTAAAAAACAATAAAAATATTTGAATTAATGTATAATAACTATGAATATGAATAATCTAAATCCGTAGATTTAGACTAAAACCGTATTGAATCTCTCTAGTTAATCCAATACCAAATAAGTACTTCTAAGAAAATAATCTGACACTTACAGTACTTATAACAGTATTTATGTATGTATAATTTTTTTGTTTTTGTTTGGAACTTGATATACACAGATAAAAGAATATGATTATTCAGAAACAAGTGAATGGTAAGTCTCGCATTATATAACAAGTTGACTATAGCTTAACCAAAGCTTACCTGTGGTTTTGCCACCACCAGGTGATGGGGTACTTAAATGGTTCTCAATCCAGTCCCAGCCATTTTCGCAGTGTGAGCGGATCTGCTCTAGCACATGAAGAACTCTCATCTCACGTCGTGCTTGGCCCTCATCTGGCTGTGAGTACACAATATTGTGCAGGGCAGCACTGGCTCTGGAACGGGCTTCTCGACTATAGCCTCCTGTCCCAGCTGCTTCCCCGGTGCCACCCTCATGTAGTATTTGCACAAGCAGTGGAACGCAACCAGATTTGCGCATAGCAATGCAACTTTCCTGTGAGCTTGACATTGCCAGAAGGGTACGGGACATCTCTTCTCGATCTCTAGAGGCCAGCATGGACAACAGCCAAAACACCATCTCCACCTACAACCCAAACGCAATTTAACTATGTATGAGTTCATTATTGCACAATTGTTTTTTCATTAAAGTACTGTATATTCAATCTGAAATCATATGGATACTGCATCTAAGGTCAGAAATTAAATGCCATCGGCTGAACATCTAATGTTGTGTTATTTCGTGGATGTCTTGACCATGCACAAACTATGGGGCGGGCCATCGAGTAACTCCATGACATGTTAAAATCTAGTCTATTTAAAATTTAACATAGGTAACTATATTTACATTTAGTCATTTAGCAGACGCTTCAACAATGGAAGCAATCAGTATCAACAAAAGAGCAATGATATGCAAGTGCTCTCAGTTAGGTTAATGCAGTACACATAAAAAATTAATAGAGCAAATTAGCGTTATGCTGCATTCACACCAAATGCACATGAAGCGTTAAGCGCAAATGATTTACATGTTAAGTCAATGCAATGACGCGATTAGACATCCTGCGGCGCGATTCACACCTTTGCCGCGTGATTCGTGCAAATCGCTCAAGTTGAAAAATCGGAACTTTGGCGAAAATTCACGCCGTGTAACCAATCAGGAGCTTGCGAAGAATTCCCGAAACAATGGAGGACAAAATCATTGTTCTGTATTGATTCATTCTGTATGATTCATCTTCGTACTTTTATAGAAACAGGAATAAAAAGGAAATAGATAATAAATTCATTAAACCAGACTTGGCCTTTGAGAAATACCCAAAACGAATTTCACCTCCTGTTTAACCACTACATCCAGAGACATCAGGAGGCAGCGGCAAGTGTCAAAATGACTAGCCGTGGTGAGGCTGCCCTCGGCGGATACATGAGCACTGAGCACCCGGTGTTCGCGTGGAGGTCACGGCTCTGAAATCGGTGCTCTCTTTTTTAATAAACCGCAGATTTGTTCAATTTATTTGTGCAAGTCGCGTCTGGTGTGAACATACCATTAGAGGCATTTTTGCTTAATGTTAATTGTATAAAAAATAGTTAGAATACAAAAAGATTGGTGTTAGTTTTTGCTTGTTTATTTCACCATTAGGATATTTTGTGTATTATTTACAGCTAGTTTTTAATCTGATGTTTACTTTTAAGGAAACCATTCATTTGTTCTCTAAGCTGCTTGTTTTATGTAGGGTTGCAGAGATGCTGGAGCATATTTCAGCAGCTCTGACCAAAAGAAGGAACTATTCAGGACAGATGGTCAGTCCATCACAACACTAACACACAGTGCTGTACAGGTAACCATAAATGTTCACATTTATTTTAATGTATTTGTTAAAATGTAGTATAAAGTACAAATAGATAGGCTGCTGTGTTTACAGAAAGGCTAATATTACCCTTTACCCTATAGATCTGTAAGCTTCCGCATGATTCTTCTGTGAAATTCTTTAATTTCGAAATCATTGTATGTAAAGAAATTACTCAGTATAAATCAGCAAAACAAAAACAAAACAAACAAACAAAGAACCCCAATGGTCTTACTTTGCTCCCTGCTTCTCCAGAGGTCTCCAAAGTACCAGCATTTCCCGTATCCGTGTCAGAAACTGATGCTTTTGAGAGGCACTCGGTACTCTGTGGACAGACGATATGGTTTATTATTTGTTCCTTTTTAGTACAGAAGATACTTGGAAATTTGGCTTGTATGTCTGCCTTAACATGTTAATATTTGTTAAAGCAGCAACGCATTAGTGAAGTACTGTAAATCTGTGCTTTATTAAGACTGATACACACATACTGAGAGGATATATATTCTTTAAAATATAGAAAAAAACTAGTTCCTGTGATGAATTACACCTGTGGCTATTCTGCTACAGAGCCAGTTGAATAAATCATCATCATTGTTTTCATATGCAGCATGGTCTAATATTTTGTACCCAGTGCTATGATATTCATATATTTTAGTTATGACGTACTGCCCAAATATCCTTTAAACCAAGACTATTCTTTCCTGTTTAAGAACTGTTTGAGCATGGACACAACATTTATGGAGAATGAATCAGCACCAGTGCCAAAGATCTGATTTGTTCTTTCATGCTCAACCCCATCGCTATGGCAACGTTTGGCACCAGCTACAAATAATCTCTAAACAACTTGATTAGGACATAGACATGGCTTGAATGTAGTATTAAGGGCCCCATAACCACTATCCAATTTAAAAAGTATCCCAGAGTCCAGAGGTGTGATCTAGACAATAAGTGCCTACTTTAAAGAACATAAAACTTATTATTGTTATTATTATTTAAAATTATTATTAATATTGTGCCTAGTATATAAGTGTGATTTGCTGACTATTTTTTGGTTACTGAATACTTTCATTCCATAGTTTTGATGACTACTATTATTCCAAAATGTGTTGAAGAGTCTGGTGAAGGTCTAGAAATACTAAATTACTGAGACCAATGGACACTAATTTGAAGTTGTTATTTTTATTTCTTTCTGATGGCAGGTGGAGTATTCAGAAGATGTCTTTCCTACTTTTCTGGACCTTGACGGTGTTATTTACTTGGCACTCAATTCATAGTTTTCAGTCATGTGACCAATTTGAAGACATGGAGTGCAATTAATGGTCTTAGTCTAAATGGTTCGGTGTTTCCCGTATGGTTTTCTATGGGAAACTACTGGATTTGAAACTTTGCAAATTGCGTTTATTCCGGCTTTATCTGCTAGCCAGTACAAAATATACATTATCAGTAAAGTGTTTCCTGAATTTCACCTTTAATATCTATGTTTTACTACATTACTACTTAATGTAAACTGCTTGAAAATAACTGGCGGTCAGTGGAACAAAACTTTGTTTTGCCCGCCAGGTGGCATTCATAAGGGTGTGATGTCAAATGACATCAACTATGGAGCAGTCACAAATCTCCTGGATTTCATCCAAAGTATAAATTGTGCTCTGAGGACGAACAAAGCTTTTATGGGTTTAGAACAACATGATGAAACATGGTGGAAGTGATTAATAAAAAAAAATATATATATATTTTGGGGCGGAGTAACCCTTTAATAAAAATACTCTAAAACTATTTTCTATTACTCTAAAATAAGATGAACAGTCCAGTGAAGGTCCCAAAATAGTGACAAGTCAAAAGCTTCTCTCGCTGTAGCCTTGTACTGCAGTTTTCATCATATCCTAACATTATCATTTCAGATTCACAGCCTTATTAAACAGTAGGCCTCATGGTCAGTCTAGTGCAGTGGTGAGCAGACAGATTACTGTGCTGTGGTGGGAATCTCTTAGTCTTAGAGAACTGTGCTTCATCTTCACTCTTGTCAAGCATTCCAGTAACTGAGCAGCCAATAGGAGTCAGCTTGCGGAGGGCATACCCTGTTTTCTGCATAGCAACACTCAGTGCCAGTGCTGTGAGACATTGCCAGGTGAGACTGGGTGGATGTGAAGAATCATGCTGCTGAATCTTATGGCACTACAAATACTGCATGATGTTACCAAGTTTTATTTACAGTATAGTGGAAACCATACTTCTAATTTATTACATAATACTAATTCCTGATGGTTACAATTTATCATGTTTCTAATTAAAATTAGCAACTGCTAGTGATGCAGAAGGAACATTTAATTTTTGCTCTGTGATATAACATATACAGTAATTCCTGCTCTCTCTCTCTCTCTTTTTTTTTTACAACCTACATCCATTACCTGAGCCATAAATGTCCCATTTTTAATGTGACTTTTCCAGCAGGCTGGTTCAGTCAACAATGTTCTCTGTGGTTTTTGTGTCGCCCCTGGCAATGCAAACCCCAGTAGTTTACAGCATATATAAATTGTGCTGTAAAAAACTTCACTACTGAGCAATAAATAACAGCAAAGAAACTTTGCAGCATTTTGATGTTACTAAATAATTCAGCTGAATGAAATCATTAAAATGCCAAAAACATATTAGAATTAGAGTTTTTCTGTCAATAACAAGTGACTCTTAATGTTTTCTGTGTTTACTAAACTATTATACATTATTATTAGTTTTATTCTGAGTAGTAGTACAAACACAGTAGTATTAAAACAATGAAATACATGGTTTGTGGTGAATTTATTTAATACACAAGTTTTACAATTTGAGTTGAATTACTGAAATACGGCATTCTAATTTATTGAGATGCACCTGTATATATATATATATATATATATATATATGTATATACAGTATATACTGTATGTCTTATCTGATTGAATTAGTTGGCAAAAATGTTTGAAATATTATTGTTTTATAAAACAAACTTACTTTTTTTTTTCTCGGTAACACTTCAGAATAGGGGTCCAAAATAATGCATTAGTTAAGCATTAATTAATGGTTAATTTGTTCACAATTA
>JAUMHP010000060.1:1904777-1921240 GCA_032361065.1 Enteromius trimaculatus
TTTCGACTTTAATCTCGTAACATTACGACTTTATTCTCGTAGTATTTCGACTTTAATCTCGTAACATTACGACTTTATTCTCGTAGTTTTAGAATTTTTTTTTTTTTTTTTGGTGGCACTAAAGCTCCGTCGTAATAAACAATACTGAACTATTTTTTTTTTTTTATACAGAAATATTCTATATATAAATATACATTTTAATCTTTTCAATGCACCACTCAGGAAGCACGCTTTTAAAGTTTGTTCATAAAGCACAACTATCTAGTCTCTGAATAGCCAGCAAGGTTTTACTAGCAATAACATCACCCAGTGACTGTCACTTTCTATAATACTAACATAACATTATGTAAGCAGTTCAGGTTTTTTTTTTTGAAGACTACATCACATTTGTGTCCAGGGGGCTAAGTTGAGTCACCAAGCTGTGCAGGGGTGGTCCAGACATGAGTTATTATGGACAGAGACTCCCTGGTCCCTGAAACATCTAGGATTAATGCTGGTTGAACTCAGCCTTTATGTTTATTAACCACAGGTAGGCTTGAAGATGTGGCCTTAATTCAGCCCCTTTCAAATTCATGTTTACAGTCCCACTGGATCAAGTATTGATTTTTATTTTTTTTATTTTTCTCTAAGACACACAGTCTCTACTAGAATGAATTTATTATAACAGATCAATCTGGAATAATTGGCCAGGTGCAGCATTCAGTTAAGAAATATTTAGAAACAATGATGTCTGACTAATGCCAGGATACTGGGCGATACCATGACTTGAAATAACTGAAATAATGATAGCGTGCATATATAATATGATATAATGCACAAATATGTTTCATAATTACCTTTACTCGTGTACAATAAATAAATAAACAGTAAAAAATGTAACTCAAATCAATATGTCATGCCAATGCAGCAGGATAATATTCAGCTGGTAACTATAAAATTAGGCTCAAATAGTGTGACTGTAAGTAAACTATTCTGTTTATTACATTGCACCAAATGGCAGATATATAGGCTATAATAAAAATAATAACAAATAATAATAATTCTGGATTTACCCTTTAACTCACTCACTATGTTTATTGTCTGATAAAATGGGTACTTTAGACACTTCAGTGCTCAATACATCTATCTATCTATCTATCTATCTATCTATCTATCTATCTATCTATCTATCTATCTATCTATCTATCTGTCTGTCTAACAAAATGATGATTTTTCTAACAGTTTACCTTGACTCTGATGGTTATTGAGACAGTCTAATACTAGAATCTGGTTAAGGATGTACGCAGTTTCTTATAAAAGACTGTTTACAATAATGGACTGACAAATCTAATAACATGTAATCAGCATCTCGAATAATCGTCACATTTTCTTTGTGCTCATGCAATATTCACAGTAATGGAGGCCGAAACACAGAAGATTCCTTTCTTTGTTTCTATGGGCATCGAATGGCTAGGAAGCTTTCGTCATGAACGGAATAAGAAAATTAGCCTCACGCTCGGGTCTCTGAACATTGAAGCCCATGACTCGGACAGAGCAGATATCCTTGCTGTTTTATTGTTGACCTTGGCCGTGATATTTTAGCTCTGATAACAGACAGAGAAATTCTTTTATTTGTCGGCCCCTAACACAACGTATTTACTACCCTAACGCAGTTTAATTTCATCTTATTTGGACTCGTTCAGATTCGGGGGAAAACGCTTGTGGTGAACGGTCCTCTCTGGCGCCCTCATAAATATTCTCATCAGGACCTCATCACGGACACACGGCGTAGCTACACAGCCGTCAGATTTACCGCAGAAATTCCGCGAACATGCATATGTTGTGATACACCTGTCGCCCGTGGTTTCACATATTCACTAATAGACTGAATTGGTGTAAATCTTACCTCATGTTCAGCAGCGTTGGCGGTGTTTACTGGGTGTGGAGGCGCTGCTGTCTTTCTCTGTCAGTGGCGATGATGCCCTGCATTCAGTGATGCTGCGCGCTCTGATGTCACGCCTCTCCCTCTCTCTCCCTCCCTCCCACGCACATACGCTTTTCTCATTCTCTCTCTTTTTATTTTTATCTCGAGCGTAAATATTGGCAAGGAAAATAGGCAATTGCCTCAACGTGCAAACGTTGATCTATCAAATTTTTTTTAGTATGATTAACTGTGAAAATGTATCACATTGTCTTTTATTTTTAATAATAAACAACCAAACGGTAGGCTAAAGTCTATTTTAGAACAATTAAAATGTATATATTATACAATATAGCTGACTCAGAAAACATCATGCTATTTATTTATTTATTTGTGTTACAATAGCTTGTGTGTAAAAGTGAACAAAAATGGGCAAGGGTCAGCTAGGCTAATAGATGTGCATTTGAAATTATTATTTTTTTTTTTGAATTTATAAAATGGATTAATTTTAATTGATTAATTTAATAATAATAAAAATAATAATGTCGCTATTTAAAGGCCAAAACAAAGGTTTTGTGTTGCCTTCTATGTTTTGTAAATAGTTTCACTCTTTAAGGCACAGAATCATTTCAGTGGTACCTTTTCAAAAAGTAGAACTTTACTGTTATCTTTTTAAAGGGTTCATATAAAATCAGAGTTTCTTAAATCTTACCCGGGAGGTCCAATGCACTGCAGAGTTTAGCTCCAACCCTGATAAAACTCACCTACCTGTGATTTCCTAAGGATCCTTAAGACACTGATTAACATGCTCAGATGTGTTTGATTAGGGCTAGAGCTAAACTGCACTGGACCTCCAGGGCAAGATTTGGGAAACACTGAATGTACTGGATGTACACTAAAGTGTACATATCTACCAAAATGGTACATATAACCACAGCTTTTGTTCTGAGAGTGTACAATTATTGTTTTTGTAAATGTTCATAAAAAGTTTTTTATTGACAGGTTATATTACAACATGTCACAATACTGGTCAATGTCACATTAGTTTCTCCAATACACTCACAGAAATAAAGATTCTTGCATCAATATTTACAATACATAAAACCTTTTCATTTCACAAATGGTTCTTTACAGTGGAAAAACATTCTCTTGATTATTAGAATGTTCTTTACACTAAATTATGTTTTATTCATTTATTAATGTTTTAAAGATGTGTTGAGTGAAATGTTCTTTGGAAAACAAAACTGGTTATTTTATGGCACCCTAAAACCCTCTTTTGGGAGCTTTATTTTTAAGATTTTAAAATAAGTTGTCTTTGTTATTTCAGTTTCTGTCTTTAAATTTCAAGTCTTGCCTACAGACTTAAGCTCACCATTACTGGCCGGGAAAAAAGGTTAAGGTCATATAACACACACCGGTCTATTGTGACAACATACTCCAATACTGAAAACACAAAACTGTTATGGAACAATACAGATATTAGTTTGTGGAAATTAAAATTCAAGATAGAAAAGTATTTATTTATGAAATGAACAATACTTATACTATATTCTCTTGAACAGCATTGAATTAAAAAACAAGCCTGTGTATCACTTGTTTGGACTATATGGGAAATTGTCACAGGCTGTTTAAAACAACATATTCATGATATTTAATGTGAAGCATTAATTTCTCTAATGCTTAATGAAACAAAGCCATGTTGTTAGCAGCAGTCTCTTTGAAACAAAAATGCTCTTTTGATAAGGCTATACAATTTATTTAGATTTTTTTATTTCAAATTTAATATTTACACATCTTGGTCACCGTGGAATAATCTGTAGCCTTATTTATGTTGTGTGAGGACGTTTTATAAATTAGACTTCTGATGTCATTTGTGGTCACAAGAAATCTGATATAAAAGTAAACAAACCTCATATAAAATCTGATATCAGCTTTTTTTTTGCTAAATAAGTTTGATTTAAACAGTTTCATTAAATTAAAAAAAGAATCCAGTGTTGTCTTGATGACAGGGTTTGAATTGAGTGTTATGAGTGTTTAATTTGTGATGCAAATTAGCTGTTTTAAAAAGTTTCATTACTGCGAAATGATTGATTGCGTTGTCGATTCATCAGAAAGCCATTGGAGGGAGACACATACTAATTCACCAGTGAACAAAAGGTTATCCTGAGCACACCTACTGTAATAGTCAAGGTGTGTCAACGCCACGAGAATCTGTTGCTGAGAGATGTAAATGACTTAATGTTTTAATGTTTACATAATTACTTAATTCCCTAATTATATACTTTGTTTTATTTCTTTTATTACTGTCTTAGGCTAATATCAATCATATGATAAGCCATCACGCATGTCATATAATCCATAAAAAAGCTTATAGATAATATAGATATATCCTATATCCGAATATATTCTTATTCTTATCTTATTGGTGTGTCCTAGTAAACAAACCTCGCTTAATTAACATGCCTTCTGCACATCTACCCGTACATGAATTTTAGTCCCTTTATTTCTTTATTCCTGCAAGTCTGACAGCAGTTCTATTAGATATTTTAAAGTAGTCTAATATAGTAGCCTACTATTTCCATCATTCCAGTGTCCATCAATTCCCAGTGTTTGCCCATAGAGGAAACGTTGAGTTCAAAATGGTGTTTTATTAATGTAACATGCCCCCATTATTGACGGAACAATGTTGTATGATCAACATGGCGTAGACGGAGAACAGTTTAACGGTATAGAGAAGGTGGGGTTTTTGTTCTCGTCGTGTAACGGGACACAGGACGCGGGGGTGAGCCGCATATCGCGCGCTTGCGTGCGTCAGAGAGGTAGGACAGCTGGAGCGCGCGCGCCGCCCGCACCAAGAGCAATAACAGCATTTTCAGCGACATCGTTCGATTTACGCCATGCAAATAACACGAGAAAATGAAACCGGACTGGTACGGCATAGAATGTAAGACATTTGTCGTGTATCTGATCTCCTAATGCTTCCTATAATTTATGACTAACAAGATTTGGGACGTTGCAACACAGTCGCCAGGTAAGAATAAATCACTTTTCACTAGCGGTATATGAATAATTGTTTTAATACGTAAAGTGTTCAGACAAATGCGGGTTTCATGTATCGATACGCTCGTGTCTTTGACGCGCGTCCTTCGTGTGACGGACTGCAATAGCATCTTTCGGCGCACAGCGACGTAATGACTTTGAGGATCCTTTGCATTTTGTTATCCATCGCCTGTGTGTGTGTGAACGATGCTCTTTTGACGACAAGCAAGCGATTAAGCGTAAAAAATCGCGCTTCTTCCGTAAAAAATGACGTTCGGTTCATGAATTTCGCGCGGATGAATGTATTTGTCTCAGCGTGAAATGTGAACGCGACATGTGATTTAGTAAAAAAAAAAAAAAGCATATTCTGTTATCCACGGCCTCCCATTGCATGTTCATTCAGGTTGCATGGTCTGTATGCGCTTTATTACCCAACTGGCTGAAAGAAAATAACAGGATGCCTGTTTTGAATGTCGCCTAATTACAGCTTTACGTGCAATATTAACGCCAGCTGTAACAGCAAACCCCGTTGATTAAGAGATGCGGACCTTCTCGGATCTGCATTCCATCAGAGCTCTGACGGGCTCAGGATCGAGCTTATAGAGTAAGAATTGAGTTGATGAGCTGTGGTATTTTTAGACATCACATGCGATAGACGTTTGCATGTCTCTTGTAGCCTTTCAGGCCACCTCAGTTACACGTTGTCTTAGCTCGAGATGTAGTTTTGAAATATGTCTTTGTGAAAAATCGACATAATCTGTGTTGATCAATACATGACTCTATGAATAGTCCACAAAAGAAAATCTGAACTGATCTGAGGTTACATATTTTAGTAATCATTCATCACTATAAATAGTTTCTTTCACCTCAGTGTATGAATAGGCTGCAGTGACGTAAATTAAACCCACTGTTTGCCAGATGGTTACTAGGGTAACTGACAGAAAGATGACATGCAACATTATATATATTGGCTTAGTCTTCTTGCTTTCATCAGTATCTCTGATGACATTCTCTCACTCTTGTTTTTGCTCATTCTATACATGCCCTCAAGGGCTGTTTCCACAGAAACCGGAGATTTCCCAGAGTTCCAAAAACAATGCACTACTGAGATGTTCCCAAGTAGCTCAGGGAGAATCTGTAAATATATCTTAGGTGTTCGAAGGCCTGATCCACTGACATCATGCAAACTGGTACAAACCAGCAGAAAACAAATGCGATACCATCTACAGCGGAGCCTCAGTGCTTACAGCACACTCATGGGCAACCTAACAGAGAAAAAAAAGGCCTTATAATATTAACTGTTGTAAAATCACTGCAATTCAATTTTGAGTAGCTTAACAAAAACAGCAAAACCAATATTAAATCAATAGTTATATGTATTTATATTAACAAAAGTAAAGGCCTATTGACATTAACTAGTGATAACAACAATGTTTTTATTAATAGTAATAGTTCTATTACAATAACGATGAAAGGGAACAGTATTGTTGGAATATTCAGATTTCTTTTTACAGTTGAATAAAAAAATTCTAAAATGAAATTCTATTAAGAAATTCTAAAATGCATGTTGCATTTATGAGATAAAAAAATCTAATTAGAACATTGAAAGACATAAATATATGAAAGTGAAAAAGAAAGACATAGTTATTACTTAGTTATAAATTATCATAGTTATAAATTATTTCATTATTTTACTTTTTTCCCATATAATTATGAATTTTTTTGTGTTAACATGATTTAACAAGGTCTATATATGTTGTTCTTATGAGGCAGAAGTGGGATTCCATACACTTGGGCCATTAATGTATATAAAATTGTGTCCTGACGAAGTTGATTAGCTACTGGCACCAAAAGAAAAAAAGAAAATATATGCTTCCCTCGTGGATTTCCTAAACTGTGATTTACACTTACAAAAATTACATCTACCTTAATAAACTTTTTGCTGGCAAAGGGCTTAGGAGAATAAATGGCTACAATTAATAATTTTTGAATGGAAAAGGTGGTGTAATTACTACAGTCTACCAGCAGGGAAGTAGCCCAAAAAAACACAAAAAACAAAAACTTGAGTCTTTAGCTCATTTATCAGTATTAACTGCCTGTTTAATAAAATGTTACATTTGTAGCTGAAATCTAGCTGTTCATATTAATATTGTCTTGATTTTTTTTCTATTGTTGTTGTGTCTGTGGAGAGGACAGAAAGTAAATGGTATCTCATCCAGCAATTTTTATACCTTCACTCTACCCTTTATTTTTCATCATTTTTTAAAACTTGCTTTCCACTGAGATTGTGTCTTATGCTGCCGGCAAACCAAAGAGGTCTTTAGTAAGAGGCTCATCTGTTCTCTGTTCATCTGAGTGATAATCATTACTGCTAATTCAGAAGTACCACTGGATTTTCCTCTGGGGCTGAGTAGATGTGAGCATTTTCAAGCACTTAAATGCAGACAAAGTTCTCTGTTAATCAGACCGCATTGGATATATTGATCTGTCATGTGAAAATTAGGCATTTGCGTAAATCTCTCTTGAGGCAGTCAGGAAGTGTCTCCTGTCGCCAATGCTGCAAGAATTCAGTCAGGTGCCAGAAATATCTGGTGTGATCTTGCTTTCCACAGGAGACTAATTCCAATGGCTGCTTCACAGCAAGATAAATGAGTCATTAATAGATGACCTTGATGCTGATGGCAGCAGAGACCGTCCTACTCAATTCACAAAGGCACACAGGCATACACTCATGTATGTACACACACACACACACACACACATTCATGTCAGGAAAATGCTGACCATTGTCTTTCCATCCTCTCCATTTAAAGAACAATGTCATGCAACCCTGTTACAATAGTGTCATGTAGATCTCAAGAAAATGGTTTAGAACATGTCATATTTCATCCCTAAATCATTTGCTTTAATACCATGTCATTATAAATGATATGTAATTTCTGAGGTAGCAGGATCAAACTATATTTCCAAACACCCCTCCATCTTTAGTTGATCAGGAAATTAGAGACTCTCGCCTCAAACGTGCATTACTGGTTGAGCCGATTTTGCTGTATTGAGCTGGTCATTGAGGGTGCTCTGACAAACAGATCAATATTTTGATAGTGCCACAGTGTTTACACTTTTTATGGCATAAACTTGCTTACTTATCACCATCTCTATACATTAAGCTGGAATAGAAAAAATAAATCACACTTGACTAGTTTAATGTCTGGAATTGAAAGTGTTTCAAGAATCTTTACATGTTTTTAAACCGCAGAAGACAAATATATTTATTGGATGTGTACCAAACAAAGCATTTTTCCTTTTTCAGATCTCAGGGAATAATTGAGTCTTAACCGCCACATACCCCGACTATCCCAAGCAGCATGCCAGAGCAGAGTAACGATTACCGGGTGGTGGTGTTTGGAGCAGGGGGAGTGGGCAAGAGCTCCTTGGTTCTGCGCTTCGTTAAAGGCACCTTCAGGGACACCTACATCCCGACGGTGGAGGACACGTACCGGCAGGTCATCAGTTGCGACAAGAGCGTATGCACTCTGGAGATCACAGACACCACTGGCAGCCACCAGTTCCCTGCTATGCAGCGTCTGTCCATCTCTAAAGGCCATGCCTTCATCCTGGTCTACTCCATCACCAGCAGGCAGTCGCTGGAGGAGCTGAAGCCCATCTACCAGCAAGTGCTGGCCATCAAAGGGAATGTGGAGAACATCCCCATCATGCTCGTGGGCAACAAGAGCGACGAGACCCAGCGTGAGGTGGAGACCAAGGAGGGTGAAGCTCAGGCGAACATCTGGAAATGCGCATTCATGGAAACATCAGCCAAGACCAACACCAACGTGAAGGAGCTTTTTCAGGAGCTCCTGAACCTGGATAAGAAGCGTGATATGAGTCTGAACATGCGCTCCAGCAAGCAGAGACGTGCAGACAAGCTGAAGGCTAAGTGCAGTGTGATGTAGAAGGCTGAATCCATCTGACTCCTCCAAATGTAGATAAGTCCCTCACCTTAAAGGAACAGTGCGCACAAAAAATGAAACTTCTGTCATTGTTTACTTAAAACCAGTGAGACTTTATTGTTTCCAGGGAACAAAGAGAGGTTTTTAATACAATTGAACTGGCCACACTTGACCGGGCAACCTTAAAAAAGTTGCCCATATTGCTTGTGAGATATATTCCAAGGCTTATGGGGGAGATCATAAATAAGGAATCCGGATTCATTCAGACCAGTTTTATGAACTGAATCAACTGATTCTTTGAAAAGATTTACATTAACATGCCAAAACTGTAAATGTCAGCCGTTTTCCCACTCATCATGTGGACCTTCTAAGGTGCTTTTGCACCTTTATGATTCTTATATTTCTTCTTTTTGTGTGTTGAACAGAAGTAAGCGACACAAGAGTGAGCAAACGATGACAGAACTTTCTTTTTGTGGGCGAACTCTCCCTTTAACTCTCCTCCCCTCTCAGTCTTAATCAGGTAATCTTTAGTGCGCATCCGAACGTCGACCATCTCCCTTCCCCTGTATGTTCTGGCTCCTGTAGTGACTCTGTGTAGTAGACTATAAGAGCTGACACACGAAGCAGGGAGGACGTCCCGCGATTCTCACACATGCTCTCTCTGCTGCTTTCTGTTAACTTTTTATTGAATTCAAGACAGACCAAATCATCAATGTGGCCATTTTTACGTCAGGCTGTGTCTTTAATGGTATGGTTCGGAAATGCAGACATAAATGACTTGAACTGGCTCTGCATCATGTGGGATTCTCACCCACAAAAGGCCTGGGCACAGCTGAAGAGGCGACACTATCCGCTCTTCCAAATTACATATACTATAGCAGCACAAAAGACGCCTGTTAGAAATCGGAAAACAATTCGGGACGAAGGACATTCTTAGTTAACCGGCTTGCCAGTGATGTAACCTGGTATAACAGAGTAAAGTGCATAATGCATGTCTGATGATATAAACTACCTTCATATTAAATGTGATTGAGATCTTTTCATCGAGAACAGAGCTATACCTTATTGAAGCACAGTGAATAAGTCCTAAATGTGATCATTTCTAAAAGCTATTTTTTTGTGATGGGGTGGGGTCCGGGGTGTCGATTGGTGTTTTATTTGACTCTGTTCTGTTTTTCAAGTGTTGATGGCACTCGAAAACCTTAATATATGCATTTCATCATCTAACTAAAAACATATATCCTGTATGTGAAATCTATGTGTATTATGAGCACTAATGAAAACCCCTGTACAGCCCCTGTTTTTCTGTCAGTGTCTATATTTCCTCAGATTATTTAATGCCATTTGCTTTAGCAATACATGATATTAAAGCACTTTTAGAATCTTGAGCACATTCAAAACACAGAGCGTTAACCTTTACAAAAATGTTCTTGTCAAACACTCTGCGTTTACAACTTTACTGCAGACAAAGTGTTTATTCAATAAATATTATGTGAGGGACCAGAAAAATAAAGAAGCACAAACAAAAGGGAAATAATTATTGCTTGTTTTCTTTTGTGTTTCTGAACATCTGTGTATCAAGTGGCTCCAAAAATATGCATGAAAATACCTGAATTTCATTGCATTTAGGCACAAAAATATTAAACTAAGTGACATCCTAAAATGTTGTTCGAGCTTTTCTCAGAGCTAAACTCACTTTTATTACCCATTCATGAAGCAACAGGACTCGGTGGGTATTGTAAGTGATGAATACAGTTAGTTTAGAAAAGTATCGAATGATTGATTATTTACAAACTACTTTTTGGGAAAAAAAACTTGCTTAAATATGTATTTCTTTCAAACACACAGCATTGCTACCTTTTTAAGTTTAACTTAAATGTAGGATACTTTCCAGGGCCACTGATAAGGTTGCAGGTACTTACCACAGAATAAAAATAAACTTTTATATTCGTGATGTGAACTCTCTGCCCTCACCTCAGTAGTCACGGTGGATGATAGTGATGGATACTGAGGGAAATGAGTTTACCTGAAGATGCAGAAAGAGCATCTGGCTGAACATCTGCTCAGTCAGTCTGAAGATTTGACTGAAAGCAAAGCATTAATTAGCAGATGAAATAAAAACATAGATTTGTGTGTGAATTTAAATATGTTTACTTAACAGGTGAGTTTATTTCTGATTTATTTAGTGTATAAACCCTTAATCTTGTTCTTGTAGATCAACTCTACCACTGTTTTTGTCTTGGCAAAATGATCGAATTGGTTGAGAAAATTGTACTTTAAATTTTCCCTGATTTGCAGATAATACAATAAACTTGTTTATTGTTTAAAATGCACTTATCTGCCAGGATTACATCATGTGTCGGAGAATAAAACTGTAAAGCCTGTGCAGTTTTTCACATTTCTTCCTTTTGGACAGACGTTTGACGGCATTAATAATGGAGAGAAAATCCGTGGCACTGCCCTCTGCTGGTAAAAAGAGGTATGAAGCATTATTGAATATTTGATAATAACAAGGGCTGCATGCTGGCTCTGTGGGTAGCACTGTTGCCTCACAGCATCCTCAGTTTGTGTCCTGGAGCTGTTAACTAGCATATGTATGCATGGATTTTCCCCACATCCAAAAGACGTGAAGTGAATGCGTGTGAGCTCGAGATGCTGGGATGCTCCAGGCCCCCACAACCCCACAGAGGATACAAACATTTAGAAAGTGAATGGATGATAATCACGATCTACAGTTATGTTGCTAGTTTCTGCTAATTTGAGTTTTACAAACTAATTTTGATGTCATAACTGATAAATACCCCTTCTTCAAAGGACACTTTCAACGACTACGTGAGTTTAGTTTACAATTCCAGAACCCCGCGGCATGACTGGTCTTTAATAAATGAAAATGCCCTGACACTGCTCTCTGGTGGTAAAAAGAGGTATGCTGCAGTAAAAAAAAGGAAAGAAAATGGTCCACAACTTATGCTGTTTTTACATCTACAGATGTATTAGTAAGCCGCTTCTTTATGTACGTGTTCACATTGCTAATCTGATTTTGCCAAGTGGAAGATGTCCCTGGGTCATCATGTTTGCTGTCCCTAGGACAACATTTTGATTAACCAGATTTTAATCAGATTTGAAGAAACAGTTTACATTTCTTGTGAAGTTTAGGCTTACAATCGGTGTTTGGTGCTTGAACATCAGTGTCAGTCATCCATCATTTCTTCTGATTTTAGGCATTACTCATGGGTAAGGGTAGGTTTAGGTGTAGAGATATGGTCAAGACTATATTTCTGCATTAAAATGTGGTTCCAGGGTAAACAAAATGTGTTGACCTAGGTACACATACTACCTGGCAAAATCAGGACGTGCCATTCACATCATAATATCAATAAAGTACCTGTTTCAGCAATTAAGATAAATTAATACAGATATTCTGCCAAACATTGTAGTTAATATTGTAAAATATAGTATGGTTGAGAATTGTCTTATGTCGTTTCTTAAAACTTGTAATGATTTCCGTACAGTTCTTGTGGCAGCTCCAGTATCAACGCTTTGAATGAGATTACATAAACAAGAGCACATTGTGAACTGGTCTGTTATACAGTTTCCATGCATTTGAAAAATCTATTAGAATCCATTAGACATCCTAGATATTTTTTTTAATGGAAATTTTCCACTGAGGCAAAAAGGTCATTAGGAGTCATTTATTGCCACAGGGGCCAGTTTGTGCTTCATGTTATTAATTGTGCTCTCATAAGTTTTAAGATTTCCTTTAAACGATTTATTTGCAGTTGATAAGTTTAACCCCCCCCCCTCCCTCCCAAAAAAACCCTCAAACAAACAAACAAACAAAAAAACATTGCTTAGTATTAGGTTTATGTTGAAACTGTAGTCCGTAGATTTTAACTCTTTGTCACCATCTATTTTTGAAAACCTGGAATTGCAGTTGCTGATTCTATAATTGCGAGTACATTTGGTGTCCCCACAAAAAGTTATTATTTTTTCAACTTTTTTCAAATGGTTATATTTTTTGTTATTTTAATTTATTTATTATTGTTTTTTTATGAATTACAAGATGTGCAGTCCATAACAATATAATAATTTATTTTAAAAGTGTCTTAAATAGCTAAAAATCATGATTTTTTTTTGTCTGCCTTAGTCAGTGTATTTTTTATGATCATGAATTAATGTTCAATCAAAATATTTTATAGTACTTTTCTTTTGGAAACAGTTTATTCATTTTATGTATCAAAGCCCTAAATAGCTAGTTAGTTAATTTGACAACATTATTTTAAATAAATTGTTTTCTTAGAAAAAACTATGTCCCCAAATCTTGTGTGAACTCTGTTACTATACTATATTTTGCTTTTAAACTGTTGGAATGTAAGTTACAGGAAATGTTGTCACTTTCACTCAGTGATAAGATCTGAAGCTCTGTAAAGTATCTGTGCTCTCTCTGAGAAAATATTTGAATCTAAAAACTTCTTACACCAAGATCTATTTTAAAACGTCAACATGTTACCACTAAATTTATTAAAAAAAAAAAAAAAAAATTATTACTGATTTCACATTTTGTTATTTAAAAGGTCTTTTAATCATGTTTTCATAAGTTTCGTGTTTTCTTAGCTTTTATGCCAGCAAGTGGCCTACATTGCAATCTACCTAGGTTACAGAGTTGACGGTGACACCAAATGTACCTGGAATTAAAGAAAGAGTCAGGCAGGGCTCCTTTACAGATTAATCTAATGTTTTGAGGTGAATGTGGGCTGTCAGTCACCGCACTGGAGTGAATCCTGTACATAGTAATCACGGATTCAAACATGTCTTGGAATATATGGCAAATACAAATTTTCACCAGATATTGTCATCTGAACAAGTAAGTAGCAAGTCTGGCATGCTTCGTTCTGACTAATGTTAACTGAGGGGGAAAAAACAACAACATTACAATAAATCGCATTTTGCAAAAATTTCAATAGGCGATATTGCCCAGTAGCCAGAACAACCTTTATTCTTACAGACCTGACGTAACAACTCAGTGCCATGCTTGAATTTCCCACTAAATCCTACCCATACCACTCAAATTAGAACACATTATAAGATAACAGTTGTGAATCGGGCTAAAAGCAGGCAAAAGTTTTGATCACTGGCTGTTTATGTACTTGCTTGAATATTGAAATATAACCAGGTCAACATTCAAATTAGAGATTGACCTTCAATTTTCAAATTTTTGAGGTCACTGTTCTAGTTCAGAAGTAATAGTTAACCAAAGAAAAAATAAATAAATATTAATAAAAATAATAATACTAAAAAAAACATAGGTTAAATATGTTTTTACTCACAGTATAAAACAACAACAACAAAACTGAGAAAAAAAAAAAAAAAAAAAAAGAGTTTTAAGATAACTTTAGGTTGGTGTTAATCTGGCCCCTCATGCTAATTTCCTTAATCACATGACTAACCCTATTTAACTGGCAGCTTGACTTTCCAGATTTTACTGACTTTGCAAGATGGCGAGTTGTTCTAACCATGAACAATGAAATGCTCAGCCCAAATTTCTGATATATACAGATTTAAAAATATCCATAAAAACCTTGGTGACAAATTTATGGCTAAGAACCCACTACAGTCACTGATCTGTTAAAAAGACTAGAACAGGATTTCAATCATGTTTTCATAAATAGTGCTTAAAACATTTTCACAAAACTAAAATCTTACCACTAAGAGTTGTACTAAATGGCAGTAAAAGTTTTTTGGCATACGAGTTTTCTCTTAAAACCTATTCACAAAGCTGCTGAGACAAACTTTTACTAAGGAATAGATAAATTGACCTCGTTGTTATGGATTATGTCATCATGCTTACTAACTATGCACACAGTAATTGGCTGAGAGGATAGGGGGAGAGTCTCTGTCAGAGATTTATTCATAGAAATATTTGGAGTGGAACATTATAATGCTATTTCAAATAAAGGTTTAAAAATGTAACAAATTAATTCAAACAAAGATATTATAATGCAGTAAAAGTGTCACTAACATATACAGATATATATATATATATATATATATATATATATATCTCGTATATTCTGGTGGTGCTTTCCCTCTAGTGGTAGCATGAGAAGGAGTCTACAACCTACACAAGTGGCTCAGGTAGTGCAGCTCATCCAGGATGGCCAGGGCCGGTGTTGTGCCGAATTTTGACTCCCTGCCGAATTATGACTCCCCTCGTTGAAATCAATAGTAATCCTAACCCCGCCCCTAATCATAAACCCCTCCCCCACACCTAACAATAAACCTACCATAACTAGGGGAGTCATAATCTGGCAGGGGGTCAAAATTCGGCACTACACCGGCCCATGGCATAGCCAGTTTAGGCAAATGCTAAGGGCGCTGCACACCTTGGGGGCGCCAGAAGTGGAGGAAGAAAAAAAAGTGTCACTTTCACTTAAAACTAGTTGGTATTATTACTTCAGAAAGGAATATTCCCACATTAATTTAACTGCATACCAAAGCCTACTAAGTAGTAGTTGCAATAATAATATAGCCTACTTGCCTAAGAAGCCCCTCCACCCTCTTCTGAATAATCAGACTTTAACGTTACACAGCGCTCGTCTTTTGATGAATCAACAAGCTCAACATGTCAAAACATTAGTTTGAGTGGGTTTGGTTCATTTACAGCCCATGTTGTAAAAAAGTTTAACAGTTACCGTCGTGGAGAGAGTTGTGTATGGCGAGTGAGTTGTTGAAATTGCCTCTCCTTGAACATGCGGTGTTAGGGCATGAATGCAGGCTATGTTTAAAGTTCAAGTGAAAACACGTGTAGCTGCCCGTACCATATTGGCAAGTGGTCAGGTAAAGGTATAATATAATTGAGATTTTCCACGTCCTAATCAACAGCAGCCAGATGACACAATATGTTCAGTTAATGTTTTTGAATTTGTTTTTTCTTATTTATTTGAAGTATTTTGAATATGCAATTGTTTTATTTAAATAAAATAGTAAAAAATAGTGTACAAGACATACTAATAAGTTTCTTAGGAGTGTACACTAGCAGTAGAATTGGGCGTCACCCGAAATCTTGCCTAGGGCGCCAAATTATTTAGAGCCGGCCCTGAGGATGGCACATCAATGCAAGCTGTGGCAAGAATGTTTGCTGTGTCTGTCACCATAATATCCAGGGCATGGAGGTGCTGCCAAGAGATAGCTACTGGTTTGTCAACCAAGGTTGTTCAGACTATATTAGAATCCTCCTTCCACGAGGTAATTATATATGCTGAAGTGGAGACTCTTCACTTCATGGTGTAGTGGTCATCATCAGGATCCAGTTAACTGCCCGGTTAGCATGGTTCTGGAGTACCTGCAGACTAGACTATCCACAGGATTAGCTCTTTGGAGGAAGTCGGACCAGTTGCTGGTGTGCTTTGGTCCTCCTCGTAGGGGTTTGCCTTTGAGCAGGTGCCAGGTCGTGCTGAAAAATTAAATCTTCATCTCCATAAAGCTTTTCAGCAGATGGAAGCATGAAGTGCTCCAAAATCTCCTGATAGCTAGCTGCATTGACCCTGCCCTTGATAAAACACAGTGGACCAACA
>JAUMHP010000060.1:1961282-1984536 GCA_032361065.1 Enteromius trimaculatus
TAAGAATTTTTTTTTTTATGATTCTATCATTTTACTACTGGATTATACGTTTTTTTCTTAATATATAAATATACTTCCATTCAAGTCAGTAGGGTTTTTTTTTTTCTTTTTTCTTATTTCGGCCGAGACCTATCTTTCATCACACTTTATTTTAAGGTTTATTAAAAAGTGATTATGACTTTTGCCTTAACTAAATCATTTGCTGCTTGTTATTATCTAGTAGTTATTAAGTTTAGGTATTTTATAGGTAAAGGCTTATAAGTATAGGCTTTTTATGCATAAGGATAAACAGCTAATATGTTAATAATAAGCAACTAGTTAACAGTGAGAATTGGTTTAGGATTATGTGACACTGAGTGATAAAAGAAAACTTGCATTACAGGAAAACATTACATTTTAAATGATAGTACATAGAAAACAGTTATTTCAAATTGCTATAATATCTGACACTATTATTGTATTTAATGTGTATATATATTAATTTCAAAAAGATAAAAAATAGATTAACGTTTAATTTACACATTTTATTAATATTATTATTATAATTATTAACTGTTTACTATGCATTGTACTTAACTGTCTTTAATTAAATGTTTGATCAGTATAGTCTTTTATAGTCTATATAGGATTATACAAAAACCATTATTAGAGTTCTACAAAATGAAACTCAAGAACAGAAGTTTAAATGAAAACAAATACTGAACAATAAATACAATAAAACGTCACATGAACTAGTGAGTTAGTGAATGGTGATGGTGCAATTTGTAGCTGAAGCTGGCACCCTGATCCCCAGGCTCAGAACAGAAATGTAAGCATGGAGAATTTCTGCTCTGCACTTTTTCAATGGAGAAAATCAGAAATGTATGTTAATATATGTTAATCTGTGAAAATGACATGCAGATGAGCATTTGAATCTACAATACAGCATGAGACCGGTGCTACATATGCACATGAAGGCAGATGCTATGCTAGAATGCTCAATTACAAAGAAGAGTGATCAGTCTGTCGATTTAACCTTTTTCTTGACATTCTTTACTACCTTTAACCTCTGTCGTGTCCATGGCATGAACTAAGTATTTTTAGCTGACAAAACAAGATGTCACAAAGACAGTTCCGTAGCTAAATGGTTTTTGCTAGAGAAATTAAAGGCAAGAACTCTAAAGGTCTGCTTTGCTCTAAATTGCGCATGCTGTGGTCTCCAGAGTAAAATTCAACACCAAAAGTCAGCAAGATGGTCAGAACACAACCCGTAACTAAAAAAAAAAAAAATAATTCAGTAAGCCTGCGATATAACTTCCAAAGTCACGTAAAGAAATATTTAAACGGCAGGAATTTACCAAACAAACCAATGCCCATCGTATTCTCTCTTTTTGAAGGCTTTATTCTTCATGGAGTAAACTAATTTGAACATGTACTTAACAGTAGAGGGCACTACACCATCATTTACCAGCTTCATCCACACCGCATCCTCTGATCAGAAATGGGTTAGCAGCAGAAAGCCAAAGTCTTGTCAACTATAAGAATGAGACGATGAAATGTGCAGTAAATTCAATTGCGACCTCCTTTACAAAATATCTTATATCATAATAATTGGTTGCTATTTAAATGGTGAAAAATGCATCCTTATTTCTGGACACAAGAACGCACACCAGAAAACCAACACAAACCACCGCCACACGGCAGAAATAATGAGATGTAGAAAATAGATGAGGCCACGCATGATCCGCTTAAACCGCCATTTAACTTTGTTCACAAGGCATTAATCATATGTGAATGCAATGGCACTGATTGGCTTTTTCAGTCCAATTTAAAATGTGAAAATAACTGTATAATCCAATGCCATTAGTTGCCATTCTGCTCGAGTGACACCTTCTAAATGTCAAACAAATACCTGAAGCCATTGATAAGACACCGGACCCCACATGATAATGGCACTCTCGGTTATTTAAAGTCTTACAAACACAAAGTCCTTGATTATTTATAAGCACGTGGACAGAGTTTGGTTTCGTCCCGTTCCGTCCGTGCCTTGTCGAGAGCAGCAGGCTTGAGCTGCAGGAGGTTAATGTTACAGTCCAGGCCACATATGTTAAAGGAAACTACCTGCCTCTATTCATGTAATCAGATGTGCCTGCACAGCGAGACGCCAACAAAACTCCCTTTAAGTCACAGGATCGCAAGCAAAGCAAATCACTTTAATGTTCCTCAGCAGTTCTTTTCTTAGTGATGGATCCTCAACCTCTTGTAACGCTTCATGTGATCGGGTGCTTCCCCCGAAAATGTACTGAAATAGTTGTATACTATACAATCAATGTACTTTATATTCATGTATAAGAAGTACTAACAGCTTCTAAAAGTTAACTTCTGAAATGCATAAGTGTTTGTGTTCATAATAATCTTATAATACTGTGAGCCAGACAAGAGCTAATGATTTTTCTTCAGCTGTACTCTTTTTTAACAGCACCAGAGTAAATTACTTTTGAGGTTGTTGTTGTTGTTGTCAAGGAATATACGGCTCAAGGGACAATGCAAAGCCAGCAGGATAAGTTGTAAAGGATGGGCACAAATAAATAAATAAATAATAAATGTGATGACAGAAATTAATTACATAAATATTTTTTTTAAATATAAGTACAATGTAAAAACATGTATGTACACATTAAGTGCATTGTACCAAATGATTTATTGAAATGTAAGAATATAGTTAAGGCCACCTAAAATAAAGTGGGTCTGTGGGATTATATTATATTAGGTGGCCTTAACTATGTACTTTCATCAACAAATGAGTATAATGCACTTATTGAGCTCATAATGTATTGTAAAGAACTTTTGCTGCTATTGAGGTGGGATACAGGTACTGTTAGGGCCAGGTATAAGGTATCTACCCAGTCTCATGGTATTTATTCGTGGCATCCAATGGAATCTTAGTTTAAGAAATATGCTGGACTTACGAAAATAACGAAATAAACATGTCCCTGGAATTAAAAAAATGGATTAAATTAAATTACGTGACTACATCACAAACTGCCGCGAGACGGGGTTGAAGGTATAGGTCAACAGTGTATAATAATACAGATGTAATACAGATGTAATTACATATAGGTATTTAAAAAATATAAGTACAATGTAAAAACGTATGTACACAATAAGTGCATTGTATCATATTAATTTAAATGTAAGTACAACAGTAGTTAAGTCCATATGATATGAGGTGGGACTATTAATCTCAGTTAATATATATATATATATATATATATATAAAACAAAAAACAAACATGAATCCCTTGAATAAATATCTACCTCAAAGCTTCTCCAAAATGTAAGGTTTAGATGCTCTCAGTGATATTGATATTGTAAGCAAATCTATGTGCACTAGAACTTTACTGTATGAAGAAATTCCTGCAGAATACTAATTAGATCACATTGGCATTGCTGAGAATCGAACCTAGGACCTTGGCATTGCTAACGCCATGCTCTACCAGTTGAGTTACAGAATCAATAACCTAGCTAGAGAGCCATGGCCCATCTTTATCCTCTAGCCTCTCTTTGCTGCTGTGAGCTTTTTGTCTTAGACGTATTAGCTTTTATAAATAAAACAGATTTACCTTAATTTCGTTTTAGAATTGTAATGTCTCACACTTCTGAATGTCACCCTTTAACAGAAGTTTACTCTGAAGCCATCAAAAAAAATGTCATTGCAGTGACAGCGTCTCATTGAAATTCAGTGTTTCTTTGTCTTGTTCAAGCATTTATTATTAATTCAATTATATTTCATATTCAGATCGTGAGTGGCTCTAATCTGGGATATTATTGAGATTCTGAATTATTGAGAATACCATTAGAAATCGCTCACCTTGGGGAAAGAATTTGTCGTCTTTGTGAGTTTTATGTTAGCCCATTAAAAGTTCCTCACATCACTGAAGATTGTGAAGCGATATGAAACCCACTGCAATGAAATCTTAACATGACTTCAGTTTATTTATTTTTTTTTTACATTTGAAGTTTTTTGGCCACCACAGAATTTGTAACCAACACTTAAAGCCTTGCTGCTGAAGGACAGGCAATGTCACAACACAAAGAGCAAAATTTACTTTAGAATACTGAATGTGACAGGAAAATAAAACTCTCCTGTTGAAGTTACATCCCAGGTTTGACTGGCAGAGTCCTCAGACGGCCTGTTGCACCCTTGTCTAAGCGTATTTGGAGAATGATATCGGTTCTTTGAGTGCATTCTCACTGACAGGCTTTCACCCACATCCAAAACCACTTTTGTTCTCATTTTGGTGCCCATGGCTGCTCTAAAGCCCTGGAGAAACATATTCATTTTAGACTGTTCAACAAATACCACATTCACAACAATATAGCAAATGCTCCTAGCATGTAGACCTATAGTGTCTTCCTTTATAACTTGATTTATAAAAATGAACTACTGGCCTTAACTACTATGTGCTTAGATCAAAAAGTTTCATGCACCTATTGTGTATTGCAAAACACTTTTGCTGCTATTGAGGTGGGACACAGTTAAGGTGGGGGACAGGTTTGCTGGTATGGGTAGGTTTAAGGGTGGGTTAAGGTGCAAGGGATGGGTCAACAGGGTACTTACAAATGTAATTACAGATGTAACTACATGTAGCCAAGGCATTATTAAAAGTACAATAAAAAAGCATGCATGTCGGTAAGACATTAAGATGTCCGCATCAAAAGAAATTTACTAAAGTGATTTTATGTCCATAGAAAGCACATTTAATGTAAGCAAAGTGCCTACTTTTAAGGTTTCAGATAAGGTTTTTGGAGAATATAATGTAAAAGATAACTTGAAATAATGTTCAATTGTCATTCAGTGTAACAAAATATTTATGTAAAAATTTAAACAGAATGTTTATTCTGACTTGTACATATTATAATTTATAAAGGAATAAGGCAGCACATTAAATGTTATTGTGTTTTAAATTAGTAAATTTAACAACAACCTCAAATTCTTACTAAACAAATGGGCAAGACATGGCATATATTGGCAAAATTTAAAAAATGTAAAATTTTAATTTTAATATATCATCATTGATTTTTGTTGTTAATATGCCTGACAAAATTTTTACATTGAATGAGATTTTAGTGGGTGTCTTCTGTAATATAGGGGAATATATATATTTTTTTTTATTGCTCATAAAAACAAAACTAAATTGCAATTAATTTAAACTGATTTTTATTGTTATTATTATACTTTTGGGGTGGGGGGGACCCAATAATTTAAAGCTAATAATTTTAACACTTTTTGTATGCTTTTTTTATGCATTAGTCTTTGACCAATGTACACAATAAGTGCATTGTATCAAACGCTTAACGCTTAAATGCAAGTACATAATAGTTAAGGGTACCTAAAATGAAGTGCCATCTTCATTTTAAAATGTACATTTTACCTTTCGATTACGTGTACAATTACCTTTCTATTCTTTTGGAAGAACTAAACACTTGGAAATACATCACAAATCGCAAAACATTTTTTTGTGCATTTCACTTTGAATTTTGCACCACTTCTGTCAAACAGAATTGGAAAAATAATGTTTTCAAACATTCCTGAACACGCCCGCCCCAAACTCACGCCATTGGCTGAGCCTGTTGCTATGTCAGGCAGGTCAGGATTCTTAAACAAACAGAGCAACATTTCGACAGTTCTACAGAACCAGCGTTGACAGTTTTTTTTTTTTTTTTTTTTGTGAATTAACCTACAAATGACTTGCTTAGAGCTCTTTCTGCATGTTAAGCTGAAAACGAAAAAGTATTTACATCTAAAAATTACACACTCACTTCAGCCTCTTACCTGAGCCAGAGGTGATTTAACCTTCTCAGGATGCATCTTTATCTTTTCTCCCGTGTATTAATACATGCTGTTTGTGCTTCAGTAATGATTCTTTGGTGGGGAAATGTTTAACGATCTAAAGACTTTACGAAGGTTTCAAAATCACGATGTTTTAGAGACATTACATTTTAAAATTCTTGGCACTCCTGTATGTTTTTTCTTTCTTTTCTTGAGGTGAGATTTGGGACTCTCATACTAATTTTCCCTCTCTGCAGATGAAAAGTCCGATTAGCTGGATGAAAATGAAAATATTTCTCATCAACATTAAAAGAAGTGGAATAATTCCAAGGTTTTGATATGAGGTTATAAAGAATTAGAGCCATGTCTGTCAGGATGATTGATTTCAGTATGTGCAAGAGGTCATCTTTCATTTCCAATGCACTGAGATAAAGTTGGGAATATGACAGTCTCAATGGCGATTAAATCAGGGCTATATCTGTAACTTGTCTATAATGCTGAAACTAATCCCTAGAAGCAACACATTTGTCTCGGATGAAGCCAGTATGAGAACAGTCCACTGCCTTATTAATGAGGTGTCTATATTGCAAACTCATATTCGTGTTCCTTCACCCTATCTATTTTTGTAGCAGAAAGACATTTGAATTATTTTTATTGCGATTCTTATGAGGTGACTTCCTCGAATATCTGAGATTGTATAGATTAACATGTTTCATGGTGTTTATTTGGATCTGAAACCGGGCAAAAAAAATGCAGATGAAGGTTAAGGCACGCACTAAAAGTACCAAGCCCATCCCTACACCCTGTGGTTTACAGTATTTGTTAATATTGGTTCAGCTGGAGATTGCAGGGGCGCATGGTGTGGAAAGCGCAGCCTAACCCCTTCCGCCCTGCAGCTAGAGCAATCCAGGGCTGCCTGTCACCACGGTGAGTTCCTCTGGGCATGAAGACATGAGCTAATGGAGAAGGAGCGAGCGAACACAGTCTCAGGGGTCCTGTACACACACAGGGTGAAATAGAGGTTATGGAGCTTCTTAAATTTTTAACCGTGCAACCTCTCCAACACTGTAATTAGGCAGATAACCTGTTAGGCGTGTGGGGTTCTAACACTGATGCTTTAAACCTGATCGAAGCTCCAGGCAATGAAGTCGAAATTAATTTTACACTGCTTGTGCAACAGAGACTCCCCAATTAATGGTAAAAAAAAAAAGGAAAAAATAAAACAAAAACAACAAGAAAAAAAAAAAACTATCCCCTGTGAAGAAGACATGATTAATATTTTACTTTGGTTGAGTACAAAAGGGTTTGGTAAAAAATTTAGATGCCGCATGACCGTCTTTGGCATTCAAATTTCAAAGCAGAGCAGAGTGATTGGTTTTATTCTTTATTAACATATAAACAGCTTTAAATTGCATGCAGTAAGATTCATTTCAAAGGACTTACACTCGGTTTGTCATCTTAGATTTCAAAATGCTTTTCATATCGCATGTTGGAATCCATGTATGCCAGTTTGACATTTGCATAAATGTAAAGCTCTAAAAAAGGCGATAAAGGTCTTTTATTGCTTGCATTTTTAGAGCTTTTCCCTGTAGATCTAAAATGGGAAACAAACAGGGATTACACAGGCTTCAGCCTAAAATATATGAAAAGCATTTTCAAATTCTCAGATGGTGTGGCTGGTTTTTTGAGGTGACACCAGAGCTCAGGTATGACTTCATAGCACAGAATTGGTGACATACAGCCCCCTATAAGTGCCATCTCCTGTCCTATTTCCACAGACAGCCAACAGGAACAGCAGGAGACGGGTATGTGAGCTCTTCCTGTGCCGTGAACAGCCAGAGTTAATGTGATTTGAGCCATGTGAGTGATGTGTTGCGTTTTCTGCAGTTTGGTGGTGCCAGCTAATGACATGCTTTAGTTTCAGCTCAGATTTTTCAAATGAACTTGTCTGGTCCATAAATAAAAGAAAAAAATGTGTCTGTGTGATTGCTCATGTTAAAACACCGTATATATTGATATGTGCTTAGTAGTTTTCGTGTTCATTTATTTGTTTTATTTGTAGGTGAAAAATAAATTAAAATAAAAATGATTGTGAAATGAATGGATAGATTCTAAAACACAGCTTTAGAGGCATACAAGGGAGCTATAGAGTTTATTGAATTAATGAATTTCCCAAGTAGGTCTTATTCGTGTTCATAATAAATACATGTTTAACTGCATCACATTTTTTAAAGCAGTTAACAAATTTCTGGCCAGAACCATCGCGATAACGCAAAGACATGAAATGATGGTCCTACATAACTTTAACAGCATTTCACATATTTTAGTTTCAATATTTCATGTAACTGAGCAATACTAAGAGTGCGCTACTTTTATTAGTCCCATCTGGATTTCCTTTACAAATAACTCTGTCAATTTCAGTTCTGAAAAGAGTCTGAAGAGATCCATGCATTGTACACATGTAAAAAGCTGTCGAACATTTCAATTGGTGTGTAACAAAACCTGACCCATCAAAAAATTCTGCTCATTAAAAAACGGACAACAGAAAGCAATTCTCTGTATGCATGACGTTTCAGTTTCTTTCTCCAGTTCTGATGTCAAAACGTACACAGATGTCATCTGTCCAAAGGTATACGAACATCCATACTTTATGTACCTACGAATAAGATAACCCAGGGTTCTTCTGTGACTACTTGAGCCAACAGTCAACTACCACGAATGAACCAGCTATAACTTGAAGCTATTTAAAGCAGCCCCTGACAGCAAGTCAGAAAGTTTGCCGTCCTTGGTAGTCGCTTGGTTTCAAGGACTTGCTGTACATTAAACAGCAATGCCTGTGGGACTGTTTCTATGGTGTACAATGTGTGAACTTGTCTCCACTCCGCTCCTTCAGTGTTTCTAATTAACGCTGATCACTCTTAAACTTGCATACAAATACAGACTTAGATCACAACTAAGACGCGCGCGAGCTGCTGCCATATGGTGCTGTCTGACGTCCAGAAACGAGGCCAGTGGTCCTGTCTGAGTTTTCAAACTGGCCACAGATTGTTCACGGTGCAGCACGGTACATTTGTGCTGCCCCGATCTACTCTGCCAACCTGTGTTCGTGTGTGAGTCACCTTTCTAGGCTCATTTTCTTCTTGAGTAACTTGCATTAGACATGCGAACTCTGCCTCTACCTTTCCTTTGGTCGTGATGCTGATTTCATTGTAGATTGTTTTTAGGGGTCATTCCGTCTGCGCTATTTTGTTATTGTTGCGCTCTGTCTTGCTGTTTTTAAATGCAAAAATGCATTGCGAATTCGCCTTTAGGCACGCTATTTAATTCTTTTCACTTTTGTAGAAAAACAAGATTCCGAGATTGCACATCTAACCTTTGCATCCCAAAGTCAAATTCTTTGACCATCTCTGTGCTCAAAAGCATATGGCCATCCACCGAGAACAATTCATCCACGTACCCCCAGAGCCATCTGTTCTGTGACATGTACGGCTAATTCTCAATTCAACAGGAAAGCGGACCATTGAGGTGGACTAATTTAATCAATGACAAATTAATAAATTCGTGTAGAGCAAGAGAAGGACAAGGCTGTATAAACTTGCGCCGTGCTGATGACCGGTCTTTTGTGGTCCGATAAAATGAGGTTGCTTTGGTCCACGGTTGTGAATTATTAATTGCTCTCCCAAGCAGGAATGTTTGCTAAACAGTGAGGTCTTCTCTAGTTCAGTTCTTCTGCTCCACTGCTGCAGAACCCTTGGGAGGGGACGACTTTGGGGAAATTGGGGATCACAATGCAATCTCGATTGTTATGCATACCTATAAGGCAAAATATATCATTTAATTTATGATAAATAAAAAATATATTTAGTTTCAACCCTCACATAGCAAAATATATTTTGTTTTTAGGGGCTAGAAAATACATTACAGTACATTACATGTATACAAAATGCAAATGTTGTTGGAATAAACTAGATCAAAACTAGATTTATAATGCTCTATATTTTTTATACGGCTTACGGTATCTGCCTTGCTGATTTTTATTTAAAGGTGTTATATGTCCACACAGCTGCCTTAATGCTATTTTAAAATATATATTGTTATTTTGAAACATAATTTAGTATATAAAAGTGTTTCATTTTCTTGTCTATTCTGCATAAAGAATGTTTAATACAAATTGACATAAAAATAAAAAATGTATTTTGTGACATTCAAAACTGACATAATCTGAATCACTGCCTTTAATATGCATTTCAAATTTTCACCTAAATATTTGCATAATTTGTTTCAAATTATTAGTCATATATTGTGCAGTTTATAATGAATGTTTCCTCTTCTATCCACTAATTAACGTACTTGAAATTAAATGGGGTAAAGATGGCGTGGGAAGTGAATTATGATAATAACGTAAATGCATGTACGTAGTTTAAATTAATCTCCATGTTTCTATGATTACAACCCACTTACAATACAATTTGTTTCATTTTGACTGAACTTAAATTTTAGGGGGAAGCTCAGTAGCCAAGTGTGTTTGGAAGTTTTACAAAATTGAATTTTGTGAAGATGGTTTACCTGCTTATTATTGCTAGAAGTTTCCATGTAACTGAAAGGTTGTTTTATTTTATTTTTTTAAATGATGACTCATCAGTTTGTGCGTGCATGCACATTGCGACCGAAACGCTAGGTTAGCCTTCATTTACATCGCCCAACAAAACCACGGCCCTCGTCATTCAACTGAATCCAGGTCATGTATAAAAATGTGAAAATTTCTGTCTCGAATTCTGCCTCCCCCCACAACATGCTTTAATCATGAATTGTGGGATAACGTTCAGCAGGAGAGACGTCACTGTGCTGCTCTCCGCTAGAGTCATGTGACACTAACTTTGATCTGCCGAAGAAACGGGTGAAAGCTTCAGGAAAAAAAAAAATTACCAATGAGAGTGAGAGAGGGAAAAGAAAACATTGCCCCAGCCAATTATCAAGAGTTATGTTTTATTCAAAACCTGAGCTGGGCACCGTGAATCTCCTGTACATTTATGGATGAAAAAATGAAATGCCTCTTTCATACCATAGAGTTATTTTTCATTTATATTACACACTTGTCTTTTACCCATTTCTGGGAGGAGGTAAAGAATGGACACAGTAATGTAGCTTCTGTTTTAGGTGCAGCCCGAATCACAGAAATCAGCCGGTTTAACAAAAGAACTTCACAATGCTGATGTTAGGGAATTTTATCAAAGTTTTGGGTACTTCATAATGATGAGATTTCATGTTTTATGACATGCAGTCACGTCTCGTCTGTCATTCATACGGGGAATGTTTAAAAAGGTGAGCTCCCCCACCCTTGCTCTAGCTTTTGATTACATGCGCTGACTGCAGAAATTAGAGGAGGATTTTCTACCACATCATTCACACTGTTCTCAAATAGACAGCTCTCTCTTTAAAGCAAACACTCTACGCTACAATAAAACTACAGGCGTGCTTTGGGGTGAAACTACAGACATAAACGTCTGTGTTCTCCAGAGATCCGTACATTATCTGCACTGAGACGTGCACTTTACTACTCCTGTCTAGAAGTTTTGTTGACATGTTGCGAAGTAGCCAGTTTACATCGTTTGTTTGTTATTTGTCAGCATCTAGAGAGCAGGACGTGTGGAATATACAAAATACGATGTGAGACATTTAAATAATTTATATTATTTTACATAAAAAAAATAAATAAAATAAAATATACACACAGTATTGTGCAATTTCCCGTTTATAGATTTTCTGTAAAATTAAAATCACACAACAACAGTTGTTTGTTTATCAGGCAGTGTTAATAATTTTGGTCAATTTATTAAAATGTCAATATATGTCATTGAATTTGTGTTATTTAGTTGCATTGCATTGCACTGCATTGCAAAAGAAAAAAAAAAAGAAAAAGAAAAAGAAAAGGAGTATAATATGGGATGCGTTTATTAAAGCAGCGAAAACCCGAGATCACATCTCTGGCATAAAGGTGGTGCTACAACACTGCTTTAACATGTGTGTATTCGTGTGTGTGACCCCACACACTCCCTCACACACACTCCGACACCGAATCCTCTCCCCAAACACTCTCTCAGTGTGCAAACAATGTTTTAATGTGAGAATTTTTTTGTCAATTACTGCCAGTATAAATGTGTCTGATTCATTAAATGGATAATTAGGCTCAGTGTTTTCATTTCAGTATCTCACGCACACACACACACAGACAAGATCACTGTCATTGTAACAGACTTGCTCTGTCCGTTTCATTCAGAACATTTAAAAATGTGCCTTTCGTTGTGATATATGCTTTTATAATTCCCAGATCAAGTTGTAGTTTTTTTCAAAACAGCGTTGCAAAAAAATTTCTTATTTATTTCAAAATTAAGAATATGTTCATGTGGTTGTTTCTTTTCTTTCACTCATTATTTATCGTTTCTAGTTGGCTTTTATGCATAAATGTCTTTTTTTTACCCTTCATTCACAATAATATTAATAATTAAAAAAAAAAAAAAGATTATTATCTCAACAATATATATGAAAGTGATGTTTTGGAAATGATTTTTGTTGGCCATAGTTGAAGAAACGACTCTGTAGTGATTATTCAGCTGGAAAGATCGGTTTGCTCAAAAGTAACACATTTAGATATTTGCGCTTATACCTTTTCTTTGTTGAACACTGAGCAAAACTTCAGCACTGATTCTCTGAGTTTGAATGGGTTGCAGATATAAAGCAGACTATGGGTAAACAAAATTTCACCTACAAGAATGGAGCAGAAATTCCTGTGTGATGAAAGCGGCAGAATGATGAATGTGCACTTCATGTACTGAGAAGATTGAGTGATTCTGTCAGCACACCATATGCTTACAATTTATTCCTGCAAACAGAGCGGCCAGTTGACACGAGCTCTCACAGCAGCACTGGCCTCGGACTCACAGCGACACTGAACCACAGCGTTCACCAGAGAACCACCGTTAAACTACACATGATCCAAAATCAGTCACGTTATCACATAAACAAACAGATTCCCTGATAATTGCAAAATACGCATCCAGAAAAGAAAGAAAGCTGTGAACCCAACCAGCTTGATTAATTTCAGTGTATTAAAACAAAAGGTTAATTATGCATTAATTATAAATTAAGATATAATTATACATTTCACACAGTAATTAATGAAAGCATAATAAAAAATAGCTGCTTCAGTGTAGATTTGTATACGAACAAAAAATTAACCATAGTTGATGCAAAACGCTAGCTAAAATTTAAATGACATTTTAAACAAAAGCACACTATTTAATTAAGTTAAGAAACGTGGTGACACTTTTTTGGGACTCTTAACTAGTTATATTAATGCATATATTAATGCCTTATTCTACATGACTTTAATCTGCATGCCTAATACCCAAACTACCTTACTAACTAGCAGGACTAAAGTTAATAGTCCTAGTTAATAGTGAATTTATTCTTAAAGGTTACCTTAGGTTAACTTAAATGATGAAAACAAAAATATTTTTATTTTAGTGCTAATTATATTAACAGATCACACTCCCTCGTATCAACGTCTTATGTCGGAAAATATATAACTAGATATGCCAGGCTCTGTGCAGTTTACAATATCTAAAAACCTCCTAATGCTTGACATGCTGTGTACATGAATTATGAAAGTTTATAATCATTATTTATCCAATCCACAAATGAGTCACCTTCACTGAGCAAAAAAAAAAAAAAAAAAAAAAAAAAAAAAAAAAACAAATCCCTGCTTTCTAAAATAGACCTGTTAAAGTTTTTCTTCTTAAGGTTTTGAAATATGCTCCACTTAAAACTTCCCATCCATTCTTCTTCCTAAAAGACAAAAAGCACCATATTGGCAGTTAATTTGTTCAGTGTGGGCTGATATTGCCGTATGTGTTGTTCTGTTTCTGCAGGATGCTGTAAAGTGTTTGAGAAACAGCTGCATGGTCACCCTGATGTATCTGTTAGCATGTCCAATCGAGCTGAAAGCTTTAATTCCCCATGTCTCGAGGTCCATCCGTTTACGCTTTTCCTGCTGTCTGTGCCAGTAAATACAGTTTTAAAGACAGACGGAGCAGCTTTTGCTCACAGGAGGTGTGTAAATCATGGGTGGACATCAGTTTCAAAAGCCTTTTCGATGGTTTGTCAGTTTCCTCTGGCTATGACACTTTATGTGCAGTTGACCTCTTCGTGGTTCACTGCTTTTTCTTTTTAAAGTGACTTGCGATTTTTGCTGGTCTTTGTTCTGAGCTAAAGTTGTGTTTTATTTAATGTGCATCCATTCTAACTAAAAAAATAGCACATCCAAAATAATATCTGGTTAGCAAAACTGCTCCAGAGGATTTGTTTCTCAGTAATTTGGTCCAATTTTTCAGCTTTTGAATAAACAAAATACAATTTGGTAACACTTTAGAATAGGGAGCAATTTTTATCTAATTAAATTTGCTATTTGTTCATAGCTTGTAAGGTAGTGGTTAGGTTAAGGTGTTGGATTAGGGATATAGAATAAGGCTTAATATTTAATATTAATAATTACTACTTATAAATGGCTAATATTTTATCATTACACATGATAATAACCAACTAAGATTGGATACCCTGAAATAAAGCATTACTGAAATGTCTTTTTCTTCAATAAAACTACTGTATGACTTATACAGTATAAACATATGAGTGCATTTTAAAATAAATGCATTATACTTTTATGATGCCTGTTGCAACCTTTCTTAAAGCTTCAGATCAGGTGAAAGTTTGAAGTAAGAAGAAATGATGACACATATTTCATATTTTTGTATAGGTGCTGGTTGAGCAAAGATCCAAACATCTGCAAGATTACTGTAATGTAAAATTGTTGGTGGGGGGGGGGGGAGCAACAGAGCCATTTACCCGAATTATCTTCAAAATTCATTGTCCTAGCATTGTGAAACACTGGATTACTGAAGCATAAACTGACTGGCATTTCTTATCTGAAATCCACAGAGTTGGGATGGTGTTTTTTTTTTTTTTTTTTTAATCTTGGGACTCTTGAACGCATCAATGGTGAAAGATTTTACAGCGTTTAAGGACGAGTAGGAACAGATTAAGAGATGTTCTCCACCATTTGCTTCTTTTCCATGCTGTTAACTCTCCTGTCCCTGCAGGCTATTATGACCAGCAAAGATAAACCTCTTTATGGGCCAAACGCAATTGGTTTTTATTATCTACGATATGATTGTAGTTTAAAAGACTTCTTTAAAAAATCCACAACCGATCCCTCCCTCGCTATGGGTATATTGACTAAGAGATCTCCACTCGGTTAAAACTCACTTACACTGATTGTCATATAGAACGGTCATATTAAATTCACAGGGATGATGTTTAATATTCTTTATTAAACAACAACTATGTACCACACTCAGAATTGATTTAGTGAAATTAAATCACAATGTTTGATGAAATGTTTCTATTCTTTTCAGTTTCAGGGTCGCCAGTCTAAAATCTATGATCAAGTATGCAATTTGATTCAGTATAATAAGCAAAAGGTAACATTTAATAAATGAATGCAGTGGGCCTTATGAATCAGTCATCACTGCATATCTGTAATATTTACAGGAACACTAAAAACCAAAGCCCCTGGTCTGTTATGTACAAATATTTTATAATAAGAATAGTATGTGAGTGGTGTGTAACGTGTATTATATGTTAATTTCCTTCCATCACTGTAACTGTAACAAACACTCACAAACAACAACATCTTGTTTTGTTTCATTTGGTAGCTCAATTCTGACTCCAATTTCATTATCAGACTGCAGTCTGAAGTTATTGTTATCTCTCTGAATGAAAAACGGTTGGAATGTGCCATTTTACACATATGAGAAATGCACACGTTTTATTTTATTATTATTTTTTTCTTCCACTCTCTTTGTGCTCAATTCATTTCTGATTCAGAGCCATCTCTCACCTGGGAAACAGCACAAAGGCATTGATATCACTCACGTTGAGCTACTGGGGAATTTCTATTTGTGTTAGCACTGTAGTGGCTTTTGTCACTTGATCATATGACTTTATATTTAGAATTGCGTGATTTGACTGATCATTTGAGTGCATGTGTGGAAAATCATTGTGTTGTATTTCTGCACTTATTAGATGCTCTCTATTTTGGTTAGATTTTTTTTTTTTTTAACAAGACGCAGTGTTTGGCTTGTTTAGATGAAATTGCATCCGACTTTAAATTACTTATTCAGCTGAAACTTCTAAAAGCCAGCTAAAATTTATAAACAGAAATATCTTGCTTTTTATTAGTGAAGAAGCATACAAATTGTTTTATGCGTTCCAAATGGAACCCTATAAGCTCTTAGCAGGGGAGGTCTTGAGGTTTTTGAATATGTGTGGAGCATTGAAGTGTGATTTCTCACACACCTTTCGCACCTTTTTGCTGTTTCAGTTTCATTATTCAGCTGTTGATCTATGTTAGAGTAAAGTAGGCCAAAACCAGAGGCTGCAAATCCTTTTTGCCAAGTTAACATTTGGCTATTGAAAGGTAACTAGAATATTTGTCAGTCCAAAAGAATATAGTCCACACGCTCTCAAGAATATGTTTGGAGTTGTGTGAGCAAATTCATTTTGACCTGTTTTGCTTTTATTGTAGTCTTTTTTTTTTTTAACACAAATACTGACACATTCTGTTGTTCATAGTCACACTTTTCACACCCAGGCACCAGCTCATCTTCTGCATTATGGTGGTGTTTACAAAGCCGTTTATCACAGCTGGTGTGGAGGTCAGCCGCCGGCCCTTTTGCGAGAACTTCTGATCACCGCCCAACAATTAGCACCTTGTTGTTCTCAGAGGTGCCATAGGCAGAGAGTTGATGCCACTACGGGCGGCTGGAGCAGAGAAACTGGCTTCAGTCCAAATCCTCTTTAACTGCCCTGTTAATGCTTTCAGTGAAACCTGAGAGGTGAAGCAAAAATGAATTTTAGTCAGCTGGTGTGTCTTGGCTGATCAGGGATCTGCTCGGGGAGGCGAGTTGGGCCATGCTTTTTATCTCGTACACTTGTTTTATTTTAAACTTAAGTGACCGAAACCTTAGATGCGGGACTACGGTAGCGGCATTATTAGTCATAGCTGACATCGTCCCAGATGTTGAGAGACCACCTCAAGCTAACAAAAGCATACGATCAGTAGCGATATCTGTAAGATACTCTCAGTCTGTTCCTTTGAAAGACCACATATTTTATTTCAGTACCTCACAAAGCAAAAATCCATTTTAGTTGTGTGTGAGAAAGAGAGAGAGAGAGAGAGAAAGGGAGAGAAAGAAAGTGAGTGAGAAAAACAAATTAAACCACAATAAATTAATGGTAGAGGAAATTGTCATAATTTCTCTTAATCATAGAAGTCCGCCATGCGTTTGGTGCTTTATCAAATAAAATTTAAAAAAACAAAAATTGTCCCCCATTTAAACAAAAAAAAAAATCACAAGTCTCCACAGAGTGTGTTAATTTACTCTCACCCCAACGGCTGACCCGCTGAATAGACAGTTAAATTACCTCCACTGCCCACTGCCCCACTCCCTTTGATCCAAATAATTGGACATTTGAATAAACCAGAGAGACTTTGCTAATTCGCCGGCTGGTTCATCTTCATTGTCTGGACTTTATATTCTACCTGAGTGGCTTTCACCTCTTTTTCAGATAGTAAAGTATTTAGTCTTTTCTAGCACAGTGAGTGTTCCTTTCAAATTAGATAAATGTTTTCAAAATAGCCCAATTTCGTTTAAAATGACTCCAGATATTTTACATTTCATCGTGTGCAGAAAGCCAAAGGCAAAAGCTCGATATACTCTATAGTTTTGTTTTCCACACATTTAATGCTGTATCAAACCAGAAGCCCAAGTGAAAAACCTTCTGGTGTGAAATATGTACTCCTTTCCAAGAAAAGGCAACCAGCCTGAAGAAAAAATACAGCATCTTTTGTCACCTTTAGTAAAATCTCCTTTGATTTATCAGGAGCCTAGAGCACAGTGAGAGAAAGGAAACAGGCCAGTAAAACAGAGGAAAGATTCCTCCATTACGGGCCCCCCCCTCCAACAGTTTTAGTACTCGCGGTGTAAGCCAATGTGCGCTGTGCAGAGCTGCCTGGAGCCCACATAGACCCCAGTAAAATGAGACTGGTCAGGTCTTAATGTAACCAACAAAAGCCGGATCAAAATCCATACAAACTCAATTAGGAATCAATTTGAGTTTGTGTCAGACAGTCTGGTGCCAACAGAGAGGCTTTTCTATTAGCTTATGCACTAGAAAAAACTCCTTTCATTTAAATATTTCACATGGGTTGCCTGAGAGTATCTGATGCAAACCACTTTTACCCTTCTTCCTCTGCCTCACGGGCCAACTCATATGCTGGGTATTTATAGCACACGATGAATACAATAATCAATTCCTCTCTTTATTTTTAAGAAGGGAGTCGTTTTAGTCATGTTGCTACTGTCCTTTAAGCCATGCCACCTTGTTGACATGTACCCATTGTGCTGAGATAAGACAATTTGCGAGCCGCTGGAGGAACATGGCAGCCATTACGAGTCTCGCAAAGACCAGGCTCGTCTTTGACGTCCCTAGAAGGAGCCGTAATCTGATTGGTTGCGGTCCTAAGTGACAGTGGGAAATCCTTTCCTCTGATAGGCTCCTCTTTGCACTATGAACTGATTCAACATGCTGGTCAGGTTATAGAGTGTATACTGGCACGGTACTGATGAGAGTGTTATTCTAGTTGTTAACACATCTTTATGACTATGACGAATTGAGAGCAGTCAGTAACAACAACAGCAGCACTGACGAGGACCAAACATGTTTTTTTTTTCTTCTTCAGATTAATGGGGCAAAAGAGCCGTGGGGAAAGCAGATAGAAATGTTAATTATGTTCTCTGTCTGGTCTGTATAGTTGATTTAACAAATCTTGTTTAGGGGACATTTCGGGTTATTTACAAGCAGGTCTGGGAATCTATTAAGTGGCGGATCTGTTGGAGAGCTTGAAGAAGTGAAGCTGGCAGGACGCTGTTGGGTATGCCTGGCACGACATTCGTTTGATTTCCCATTCATTTAAAATCCAACCTTTTCTCCTTAAATCATTAGTTCACCCAAAATGTGAGAATGGTTTGATCATTTCCTCACATATGCTGTTTGTTTTTTCTGTCAAAAAAAAAAAAAAGTTAATAAAATCAATTAATTAAATTAAATATAAAATAGCACCATTAAAGTATTTGGTAACACTTTATTTTAGGGTCGTTTGACTAGTTGCTTATTAGCATGCTTATTACTAGAATAATAACCATTTATTAATAGTAATTAAGCACATATTAATGCCCTATTTTACATGACCTTATTCTACAGTCCTAATCATCCCTAATATCTAACCTTAACAACTAACTTGCTAACTATTAATAAGCAGCATACAGTTTGAAACAACATGACATTACGTAATGGCATGTGGTTTAGGGTAAAGTAATCATTTTGTATCTTAGAAACTTTCTTTTATTTTATTTATTATTATTTTTTAATACAGCCATGCATAGTAATATACTACTACTACTATTGTTCATAAAATTAGCTTCTGTCTTTGTACTTTAGATCCCATAAAATAAGAGGGGGGGATGGGGGTAATGGACAGAAATATGTTACATAGAAAAAGTTTGCTTACTATCTCTAAGGGATATGGTTATTTTATCCCGCAGGTATTTGTTAAATGATCAGGAATGTGTTTCCCAAAAGAATCTTTAGAGAACTATGGTCGCAAGATCTTGCATAGCAGCTTTCAGGAAATGCACCTCAGGTTGGTTATTGTAAAATAAGAGCTGACATGATTTCCCAGAGTAGGTCTGTATTTACAGTTTGCCACTGCATTTGGTTTTAGCACTGCAGGTTATATTTGTAAGATTTCAGAGTATTTCCACAAGCATCTTCTCCAGTCAACATCTACACAACCTACTGCTCGCATTCTGACAGTGATTGTTAAAGACGTCCATTTCTCATTTCTGTGTATCACAAGGTCGGTCTGTCACAGATCAGGTGCTTTATCACACGTTGACAGCCGCTTGTTATACCCATTGAGTTTTTTTGTTTGGGAGGAAGTGTGGCATGCTCGTGTGCTTTACCTCATAGTTTCATAACTGGGTTTAGCCAGTTTGGTAAAGCTCAGGACCAGAGGAATTTTGAGGGTTGTGAAAGCAGACCAAAGAAATCACTTTTTTTTTTTTTAATCCATTGATCAGATCTGTATAGATTGCGACTGCAATAAAACCTGCAGTATATTAAAGGATCCAGACTGCTTAGGCTAGGGATGGCTAGATCCACTCAAGCGGAGCCACAGTAACATTAAAATGTGAGTCATTTCATTAAAAACTGTTTCCATCTAAGACTCTGTTGTATGGGTAGCAGAGACCAATGAGAACCCCAGAGCATCCCCTATTGTATGACTGGATATAGTTTTAGTATTGTACTGTACCCCTCTTTGGAACCAATTAAGTTTAGGTTCTTTTACATTGCCTTATACAAAGCATTTAAAAGTATAAAGACATTCACTTTTATGTAATTCCATATAATGCCTTTACTATGTAATACTGAAACTGAAGAATTAACAGACAGATCAGAGTGATTAAATACTGGGAGATCATCTTGGGTAATTATGAAAAGATTAGTGTATGGATTTTGGAGAGATTGAAATGTAGGGATTCATTTAAATAGGCCATCAATACAAAAACATGAGAGACCAAAGTAAATATGGAATGATCGAACAGGTCATATATAGGTCATACAGAAGTTCAAAACCACATACTTTCTTAAAGGAACACTCTACTATTTTTGAAAATAGGCTCATTTCAACTCCCCTATAGTTAAACCATTTTTGAATCCATTCGGCTGATCCCTGGGTCTTTTAGTTGCAAATTATAAACAAATTTATATATTTCTCTATTTAAAACTGAATGTTAAAACTCAACTGCTTGACTTGTTAGAAAATTATCCTTTTTTGATAGTGGAGTGTTTCTTTAAAATACAGGTGAAAAAGACATTGGTGACTTCTAGAAAGATTATGAAGTGTGCATCTGATGAACACCTTACTATCCCATGAGTCCATAGGAGAGGATTTGTGAATGCTAATAAAGAGATACAACTGTCCTGCGGTCCTTGACTTCATTTCCAACCCCACCTCTTCTGCAGGTAATTATGAAGTAAGACTGAGCACCTTCATTAGCTAGTTCAGGTGCATTTGATTGGCCCTGAAGCTGAAATCTCTCCAGGAGGAAGCTTGAAGACCCCTGAATTAGAGTGTGGAGAAATCTAAATGACTATAGAGAAATATCTCAGTAAGTACAAAAGCATTACTGTGAGCATTGAAGCCAACAGAATCATGTAAATATGGACTGTGCATATGGTTCTGGTGGCTTATTGGGTTTTAAGCAGGAGGTGTCAGGAGGTGTAAATTCTCAAAGGAGCGATCAGAACAAATTTGAAGTGATCAGAGTATGGAAAAATCTGAGGCAGCATGGAAGCATCATTGTAACTACTGAATGAGTGAAAGCAGGAATCCATGATTCTGTTGGCTTTTTGGATTGATGCAAGAGATATCAGTGAAAGCGGAGCCTCACGGTTCTGATGGCTTTTTAGGTTTTACCCAGGAGGTGTTGCATATAATTTCTCAACGGATAAACCAGAAGAATGGTTGGAAAGAATAGGAGGCATCATGGTGAGTACTGAGAGAGACAACAGAACCTCATGATTCTGTTGGCTTTTTGGGTTTTATGGAGAAGGTGTTGGGTATGAGCTCTCAAAGGTGAGTTCAGAACAGGTATGGAGAGATCTGAGCCATCAAAGTGAGTACTGAGTGAGTTTGATGGTCGTGTTGGATATTTGGATTTTCGCAGGAGGTGTCAGGTATATGAGAGACTGGCACAAGTATGGAGAGATCAGAAGCAGTGTGGAGACACGTATTGTGAGATTGCAAAAAAGATCAGCGCAAGAGTGAACAGAGATCAGCCAGAGTATGGAGAGATCACAACAGAGAGGTCTTCGAAAATATATAGAGATCAGCATGCACACGGGGAGATTAGTGTAAGTAATTATACAGAACTTGCATGCAGTGAACGGTCTCAGGATACAAAGATCAGTGTGGGTGTGGAACAATCAATTCACACTGCTGCTAATCAGTTTCTTGGTTCGTGAATTGTAGCTGCATATTGATCATGCGTTCAGCATGCTGAGATGGAGTGTTATATTTCAGTATTTGACTGCTTTCTATAGACCATGCGGTATTGTTTAATGCTCTGTGATATTCCAAAAGCAGACAATATTCCACAAGAGAGAAAAGGAATCATTATACATTTAATTTGAAAGGTCCTTGAAGATTTGACAGCCGTGCACTTGATGTTCGAAAATGACTTTTAATAAATGAGTCTCAAAAACAGGAGGATAATCCCACAGTTCTTGCCCAAACATTCAGGGACTGGAGACCTCAAGCAAAGAGCGCAAAACTATGAGTCAGACCAAGTCATGGTGGTTGCCGGGAGGAATGAGAGTGAGAGGGAGCGAAGGATGAAATGTTTCCGAGTTGAGTGATGGTGAGGAAATGCAGCTGGGCTCCAGGGACCCGCTGCAAGACTTCATGATGGTTCGGGCTCCCAGTCACCTGAGCTCGGCTTCTGTCTGATACCAGAGAACTTTGCTGACAAGCAGTCACTCAAAGGTGCAACCAAGCCTTTCAACAGCTGCCCGATGGCAAACCATAGAGAGAATATCCACTCCGAAAGGCCCAGGCATGCTTTTGTCAATAGAGCAATTATTGTAACTGGATACGCGCGTGAGTTTTATGCTGGATTTGTTACTAATTGGGGCCCGAAAAAAAGCGAAAGGGCTTTCATAGGATTTCTGAAAAATTAGTTAAATAATTTGTGGGCTTTCTGCTTCCTGGCACGTATAGGGGAGTCATAACTGACAGAATGAAAATCCACTGAAATATGTACAATGTCAAAGGAATGACATTTCTTGGCTCTTGGCTTCATATTCGGCTTTGCAGTTTCACATATCTGCAATATGACATTCTTTGGAAATACTATAGCGCTGGTGCTCTACGTCAAAAACACAGGCCAATCTGTGAGAGCTAATTCATTCTGTGGACGGCCAGGCGAGGGAGGAAAGACAATCTACTCCTTCAGATTTACCTTATTAACACTTATGGCGTTTCGGAATTCTATGCAATTCGGGAAGTTTGAGCAGCGCAGCGATAGGGTTTTCCGTTAGACGTCTGTTCAGATGAAACATCGGGACTGGAGAGTGATGTAATTGGTCATGTCATCTGCTGCACATGCTTATTGACTTTGTTACCAGTTGTAAACTAATTTGATTTGAGTAACTGCTGAGGCATGGTGACTATTTTTTTTTTTTTTTTTTTTTTTTTTTTAA
>JAUMHP010000060.1:1994115-2009274 GCA_032361065.1 Enteromius trimaculatus
TATCTATCTATCTATCTATCTATCTATCTATCTATCTATCTATCTATCTATCTATCTATCTATCTATCTATCTCTTGAACATTCTGTTTTATCTGGAAATATGTCATGGTCCAGTGTACAGTGAAGTACAAGGTGTGGATGTTGTTTCACGTTGACTTTAAAACAAGAAGAGAGTTCTTTGGTGAGGTCATGTTTTTTGGATGTATCTGAACAGATCGTGCTAAATGACAGACCGTGTTTGTGACTGCCCCTCTGTTTATACAAATGCACACACACACACATACAGGCACACACATGAACAGATTTTCACCCGTGCATTTGCACCATTTTGACAGCAACAGTGCTTTCATTGCTTTTGCAGGAATTAAAAATTGATGCATTTTGTTGAAAGTGAGATGATGAGCCTGTGAGAGTAGCGGAAACCTTTTTTTTTTTTTTTAGTCTCTCCTGATAGTTTATGACCTCTTACATTGGGCAGCTCTCTTTTTGTGGCATGAAGACAGATTTTGCGGCCCTGTTTGCTCTCCTCGTTTTGCCTGGGAGATGTAAAAAACACAGTGAAGCACCGACATGTATTCCACGAATAAAGTACAGAATGGGGCTTTAAAATAAGTCTATGTGTTTTATTTTATTTCCCTATTCTCAAGGAATAGTAAGTGAAAAGAGTCAAACTAAATATTGAACGTGTTTGTTTGTTTTTTGCCAGTTTTGCCCGGCTGCTTCTAAAATGTGTGCCTGAAGAAAGTTCAAACAGGGTTGAATTTAGGGTTGAGTTTGGACTAAATTAATTTATGACCAAATGTTGGATTGTAGTTAATGATCTATTTATATCTTTACATATTTTTTTATTTATTTATTCACATATTTTGAATTCAGAAATAATGTACAGTGCATGGTTTAGCTTGGTAAATACACACAATGATACAAATCATGTTTGTAATGAATATATTTTAGCTTTTTTTTTTTATGTTTAGAAATGACCCACATGTATTATATTGCACCGTTTTTGAAGCAATGTAGCATTACATTACAAAAAGGTCAAAGTTTTACATTAACAGGGTTGCATGCAAACAAACTAACAAATTAATGAATGATTTGAAGTTATTTGTGCTGCTAATGCTTCAAAAAAGGCACCTGACTCCAAAGTGTAGTGTATTTGTGTGAAGTGCTCAATGCATTTTGCTGCCAAAGAAAGTGTGTTTCCCTCCCATTTCCAAGCTGAAGGGGAAACATGGAGTGTCAAGGACTTCTTTCTTCTGATTGGCAGGTGCTATCCGTGTAAGATACCTGTATAATGGTGGTCCTCAGAATTTTTTTGACCTTCTTATACGTCTCCCCATATTAATGTCACTCTATTACCGTTAAAACGGAGGCATCTCGGGAAAACACGGCGGGACTGAATCCTCCTTATCGGCGGCAACCTGAAAGGGGGAATTTGGCGCTATCAGTTAATGGAAATGACATTTTTTAAATTTCATTTTCAGATAATCCACTCCTTGTCCACTAAAACATCAAAATTACTGTTAACAATATGTGAAGGCCGTATTAAAACTAACTTACTCATAGCAGTCGAGGCCCATTATAATCGTCTCTGAGAGACAGCGTGCCATTTTAATAGGATTTCTGATATGTTCTGCACGTTATTAGGCTGGTGTGCATGTCATTTACTGTCGGAATTAGAAAGCTGTGTATCAGAATAATGAATAGATGAGTAAACTACCCCCTTCCTGTAGGGTATGAATGTGGTGTTTGGTAATCTCTACTAAAAAAGGGGCTCTTCAATCTATTTCCAGCAACTTCTCCAGAAGCTCCAGTTTGTAGTCAGGGTTTTGGTTCTGCTCTGGTTCTTATTTCTTTTTCTCGTTCTTTTTTATTTATTTATCTTTTTTTTCTTGTGTGACGGCTTGATAGAGACCTTGATTACTCTGATTAATGGATCCTTAGCATCCTCTTTGAGAGTAGGATGAAAAGAAGTTAAAAAGAGTAAGATTTCATTCACAGAGAGTGATTACAGTATTTCACAAGCACTCAATGCATTATGTATCCCTTTATACTGTGTCTATGTACTTTCATTAAAGCAGTTATTCAGATTAGACATGGTCATGAGACAGTTTTGTCACGCAGGGTTTCATGCATCTTTTCCAGGTCTAAAACACCGAGCTAAATGGCCAGTTAAGATGATACATTTGCAGCTCTGCTTTAAAAGCCAGCTGTGCCTGTGAACGCAGTAATATAGGAACCACAAGGAACTGAATGATATTGGTTTCTATTCTGATTCAAATCCGATTTAATTCTGAATCTTTAATGATTTTAATGAGTCTTTTGATCATTTTGATGGATCTGCAGATTTAATAGCAACTGAGTGCTAAATACCACTGCAGGAAACACTTTACAGTGGTCAATTTGTTTTGGTGAGAAAACATATATATATGAACTATTAACATATTTGTTTACTTTAAAAATTAAAATTCATTTTTAATCAAACTTATGTTGCTATAAAACTGTATGGTTGTGTTGCACAAAAAGACAAATTCTGAGGAATTAAACTGGTCACTCTTTTCCATCCAGTTGCATTGAAAGCTTTAAAATCATAGTTCTTTTGTTTGTGTTCCTCAAAAGAAAGCAAGCCAAATACTTCATTCAGCTTGTCATGCAAGTTCTAATTCACTGCGTGTATAGCAACATTTGGACTTTTTTGTCATTTGCTCATTTAATGTTTGACATTGTCGTCCACCTGACCTTAATACATCCATCACCTCGATATCATGATGTTTGTCCTCTGGTTTTATAACGTACACAACCGGCAGCGTCCAGATGGCAAAGGTGAATGCATGACAGTGGAGTCAAATAGGATGTGTTCAGAATGACTCATGTGTGGCTGTGCATTAACTGGCCCACCCCTGGACCGCTGATTGATTTCCTCTAGCGTTTCTGCCTCGATGGGACACTGTCATCTGATCACTGACCTGATATTCTAGCACAAATACTAAAACATCGAAAACAAACTCGTCACAGGCCAGTTTTCATGTTGCTAATGGTGCATTATGGGTCGGGAAGATTGATGACATTTGTGTCCCTCATTCAGAAAATAAAACATGAAAACACATAACCTTACCAGCATGTTTTACTAGATTTTCGTCTAAATGCATTGAAAAAAAGCCAATGATTTTATTGTTGCCTTTCCAAACAGTGATTCCAAATATTTCATCTGAATGTCCCAAATATTTTATTTCTCAGTAATATTCTTGAAGTCTTGAGGTAGTGTCTATGTGTCAACCCTTTACTTGAATGCTGCTCTTTTTTTAAAACATCTGTTATATAAATAATAAAAATGCTGAATGATTTCATCATCCTTTTTTAAAGATGCCAACTCTTTATGGAGGTATAGTCTCCTCTTTTTTCACTTTCTTACGTTATTACAACAACAAGAAGTTGCCTTGTTACTTTCAACTCTTCTGATACATTTTTAAAGGCGTAAACCAACATAACAATTTTTCACAAAATTTAGCTTGCAGTCTTTTTAACAAGTCTGATGGAATGTTTAAAGTTATACAAAACATGTACTTAAAGGAGAAGATATATGTTTGATTATTTGCTGATTGTGAATATTTATCTTGTCAGCTTGTGTGCTTTGTCCCGACGCTGGTGTGTTCAAGTTCCATTGTGCGAATGCGTGTCCCTGTTTATGGGTCCATTTTTTATACACTTGTCATATTCTTTGACCATCAATCTCATGGCTCTTTTTGTAGTTCATTGAAAGCTTGGGGGTTAATTCAGAGGTCAAGCGAGACTTGCAAGCTGTCAATCTCACATTGTGAAGTTTGTAAACCCCCCTCCGCCCCCCTCGGCCTTGCCTCTTGTGCATTATTCCTGCACCCACTCCTCTGAATAGATGACTCCTCCTCCATTCTCCGGTGGGTCTCACTCCCGCTTGGGAGAAAGACGGCCGCATAATTACACATCTGCCCTTTGTTTCTCTGTTTTGGCATTAACATCTCAAACTGGCCTTTCAGCTCTGATTTGAACGGCTCTCTTCTCACCCAGAGAAGTTGAATGTTCTTTCAAAGTTCCTCTTTTTATTTCATGCAACTGTTTTGTTGGGGAACCCTGAGTGTTGCTGGTCTGTCGAAGCAGATATACACAGCTGTGAAAAAGCCTTCTGGGTCTGGACCTCTCCATCGATCACAGCCCTTATAGTATAGTTTTGTTGGTTTTTACGTAAGCTGCACAATTTGGCGCAAAACGGCAGGCCGCGATCAAAGGGAGTGCCGGTATCAAACACCCCCGGCCGGAATCCTTTGAAGATGAATGGTTGCTGTCTTAATTTGTCATGATTAGAGTTTTTAATTTGATTTGCAAACACAAAACACACAGAACAGCGACAACAGGCCATCACGCTGTGCCGCATCGGCGTCGGAACGGCAGTATTTGTTTGAAGCACTTAACAGGTGTTGATCGGCGGTCTTTGCTGCAGCTTAGGGAGATAAGGCCTCCCGCAGAGGGGAGAGACCTCAACACGTTTAATGAGGAGCGCGGGAGTCAGGCGGACCACCTTCGTCCACGGCTCCGCTTCTGGAGAATGATCAGCATGTTAACTGCTCACAGCGTGAGATGGAGATATGAAAGTACGGAGCTGTTGTCGTTGATTTAGTCGAACACCCCTTGACTATGTAGGGATCAACCCTCATCCTTTATGCATTTATTTTTCTTCACAGCCAACCTGCTGTGCACCGCCACCGCACCGACTTTGCTCGTCATTTTTTTTTTTCTTTCTTTTTTTACCTCTGAAATACAGATGATTTTAGGGTAAAAAAAGACAGCTTAAAAACAGAATCGAAGTAGGCTGGGAAGCTCTGCTGTATTGTGCTGGTGTTTCGCTAAAGCTAATGCTAATGATGCTACGCCCACCGTTTCAGTATTCCCATTAAATTGAAAGATTTAATCTGAGCCAAACACAAATCATCTACAGTATTTAATCTTGTGTTCTGTATCTTAAATATATGAATTTAAAAAAAAAAAAACATTCTATTAAAATAGTTTTTATATGATGATCATAGTTTGCAGTTTAGTATAGGCATTTCAATTGAATTTATTGCAAGTCATAAGAACTTTATATATTATTATTTATTTTATTTAAATTACTATATATATATATATATATATATATATATATTGAATGATGGCAACCAAACTGTTCTAGTCACTGGTGGAATCTATTTTCAGTTGTGACTAAAAATTTAATAAATAGATAAATAAAACTGACATATCAAAATACCCTTTCTAACTGTTTAGGGAATACATGAGGGTGATTAGATTTTGACAAAAAGTCCATGTTGGGGTCAGCTATTATAAGTCTATATTCAGACAATGAGAAGTGACTGTTCTGTTCTTTGAAAAGATGAAGTGCCATCATTGGAGTGATCAAGTCTCACTTTAAAAAGTCCTACAGTCAACAAGTTGTACTTACTATTCATGATTTGTTATTATTTTTTCACGCTTGACATAATTTGTCAAGTATAACTGAACAATGTGACTATACTATTTATAGCCAGATTGTTGACCATTAAAGACAGAAGGTCATAACCTTGATCATTTTACGGCGATGCATTAGCATTTAGACATTCTTTGTCTGGTCATACAGAACTGCACTATTACAGTAAACCCCTCTCCTTTATGTTAGTGTAAACAGGGTCCTGATGTTTCTAATCACATTTTCCCACCTCATAACCATATATAGGACACTCCAAGAAGCAAAAATTCCAATACTTTCTTTGACCAGACATGAGGAAATGCCCTGTAATGTGATGAAGTATTAAAGGGCGTTGTGATATATTTAGTGTATCTTTAAGAAACCTAGGGGGGTGCACACACTGTTTTTAATGGGCTCCTAAGTGGCTCGTTACTGGAGTGACGATGTTTCCCATGAGACTGTGAGTGTGTTTTACGGGAGGCTGGTGGAGGGTGTAAACATGCAGAGAAGGAAAACATTTAAAGGATGAGATACTGTACATGACATAGTCCTCTTTGGCTAGAGAATATGCACCGGTAGCTTAAGTGGGCAAGAAACCTGTTTCCTCTCAGAAAGGGATGGTAGCGGAACAGGTTTGGGAGAGGAGAGTCAGATAAACGGTAACGACAGGCTTTGAGGTAAATGGCTTGTTTGTAATGCGGGAGGTGCTGTTTCAGGTCTCAGTCACCTTCCAATAGAGGGTTTCTACTCCTGGGATGAATTCCATGTGAATTTGTTCCTGGAAAAAAACAAAATCCTGTGGAGGAACTGAGGCGAGTGAGACTGCATCGGTTTAAAGGAGGAAGTTTTTATGCCTGAGGAGTTCTTCATCGACAGCCAAACACTGACAGTCCGCTGTGGTTTTCTTGCAGGCTCGGAGGTCAATGATGGTTATCTCTCAGAGTGACTTCACCGGATCGTTGTGACTACAGTGATTTCGACCCAGACATGTGGAAAGCGGAGAGTCCAGTCAGAGCCAGGATGGGATGTTCAGAATGGAAGTCTTTGGTCCTCTGCGGCCTGGTGTTCGTCTTGACGGTTGTACAGAGTTCTGACGGTAAGATTTTTCTTCTGGAAATACCCCACATCGTCGAAATCATGCTGTTCTTCAGTTTATGGTGTTGTCTTTTTGTTGTGTTCTTTTATGTGGTGGATGTTTTAAACAGACAACATTTCTGAGAGCTCAGATAAATAATGGCTGTTTCCTTTAAGACAGATAGCCTGAGGTTCTCTGGAAGCTGTGTGCATTAACACAGAGCTTGCCTTCGTTTTCTTTCTGGTTAAATTAAAAGCAAGACCATACAGTGTTTCGTAGTTTTCCCTCATCTCATCTCCGTCTGTTTACTCTCATGTCCTGTTCTAACTATAGGCCTAAACCCTACAACTGCTCATTATAAACAATATCCTCAAGTAAACACGCCTCATTACACTCTGTCCCTGCCGTAATATCTTTTTAATGCATTTTTATAATTGAATTAAATGGGTTACTGCCATAGCCATGGCTGGAAGTTTTCGCTTGTGCAGAAACTTTGAAAGATTGATTGCTTGAGGGTTTGTTCCCTGCTTCTCTCGAGTATATCCTAGAAACTTCAGATCTCATCTTTCTGATTTCATTTCGTGGGCCGAACACTGTCTATAAGTTCGGATGTAACTCATTTGTATTCTGTGCATCTTCTCAAACTGCATTTTCTGGTATTTTATGAAGCTGAATCGCAAAGCAGTGATGAAGTATTGTGGAGCCGTTTTATTGATAGTATGTCTGCCATCGAATGCCATGGAATGTGGCATTGTCCTCTTATAGAAATAAATCAGGGCTGTATATGCTATATTAGTCTGAGCTCCTAATGCTTATTTGATAATCGGAGCGATCTTACTGCTTCGCAAGTGAGTCAAGTTATGATAAACTTTAAAAGCTAAAAAACTGTCACAACATTTGGGATAGATGAACTGAAAACACTGTGTTTAATATATAATATGCATAATGATACTTCAATAACATTAAGAATGAACCACAGTCTTGCTTATTGATAATGTCAAATTCTTTGGAGTTTTCTTTCCATTTTCTTTAATAGATATTTAGAAAGCACACAGTCCTGAGCATAGTTTTTAAGCATCATTGCATTCTCAACACAGAATGCAAGTAAAATATGTAATTTGCAATCTGTGTTGACCGGCATTTGTAATTCCTCAAATGGGCTTTTTCAGAGAAAAGTCTTTTTTTAGTGCATGGGATTACTTACTATAGAAGTCAACAGCACTCATGTACAGTAATAGGGTGCAGGTTTATTTTCTGATAAATTAACATCATTATTTACCAGCAATTACAGTTTTTCTTTGACCGTACAGTCACTGGATCATTTCACGATGGGGCTAAGTAGTTTTGAAAGAAGGCTTTGCTTTATATGTCTGGCCAATTTGCCAGTAAGGATTGTGAGTAATATGAGCCGTTCTTTTTTTAATTATGGAAAGGACTGAATAATATCCGTTTGTGTCCTGCTGCCTTGGGCTCATTCAGAACGAATAGCAGGGAACCGTGGCCTCGACCGGCGGCCACCCGCCTGTATTCATAAAAATACTTCATCTCCATCTTAATTCAAATCAGAACAGCTTCTGTGCGACTTCCAGACAGCCAAATCACACATCTCAGAATTAACAGCGTTCTTGGCGGCTATAGCCTTTTGACAAAACAGAATTAAAAGGTTGAACTTTTGCTTTACAAAGAGATAACTTTCACCTGCCTCCGTTATTAGACAAATACATAACCTAGTTTTCCGTCAACTGAATAGTTTCCTTTCTCAATGTTCTTTTGCTGTGCAACTCGATTGCAGTCTTGACCTATGCTTCCTCCGTTTCAGCTGTGGTTTTTAACTCAGAACTGGATATTTGGTCAATCTTTTTAGATATTTAAAGGTCATGCCTATTGATTTTTGGATTTGAAACATGATATGCATAAATACGGAACTGTAGGTCAGTGATTTGCATGTCTCTATAGCATATGAAAATGTAAAATCCTGCCATTTGGGATAAAAACTCCATCAGTAAGAGCCCAACTGCATAATGGGTGAAATCTGCCAATACTTTTATATATGTGTAATTACATTACATTCATTTAATATATATGCAATTTAACGGAAGCATGGAATGAAAACACTGTATTTAATATATAACATGCATAACTATACTTCAATAACACTGAGAATGACCCACAGTCTTGCATATTAATAATGTAAAATACTTTGTAGTTTTTTTTTTTTTCTCTCTGCTGAAAGATCTTTAGAAAGCATACAATTCTAAACATAATGTGTGCTTCTAGCTACACTGGCTTAGTTTTTCTATTAAGTATAGTTGCATTTTCAATACAAAAACGTTTTTAATGTTGGCTATAAAGCTGTTCTTTGAACTAGTGGTTACATGTGTTACATCATTTCTTTATGGTTAAATTTTTAGGAAAGAATGTAATGTATAGATAATATCATTAAATACACAGGACCTTGTCATAGAATTGCTCATGGCATGATATATAATTTTGGTTATATCGCTCACCACAATCCTCTAACCCCTTGTTACATTGGAATCATCTCCCAAAGGTTAACACTCCTCCCTATGTAAGTGTAACCTCAAAATCATATTTTCCGTCTCAAATGGGCCCCTTATTTGGACAGCTGCTGTCCCTCTTGCCTTCAAACTCTGACTGAAATGAGCTGTCTGTCTCTCTGTCTGAAACAAGCCGTCTGTCTTTCTGTCAGAAATGAGCCATCTGTCTCTCTGACTGAAATGAGCTGTCTGTCTTGACTCTTTAAACACCTCAGTTGAATGTCTGCTGATTAACAGTAGAAATATGTCACAGAGATGTCTAAAATGGCAGCTCTATATATAGCTGTGTGTGTGCGCTTGTGTCAGTTCACAAATATAAATTTTGCGTTGTATCATGAGAAAAACAGGATAAACCCTGCTGCTTACTTTGGGCTGGTCTGGTTGTCTTGGTTGTTTGTTTTTGTTTGTTTGGGGGGGGGGTGTGGGGGGGGGGGTCTGCTCATATGAAGGCTTGTCGAATTGTTGTTTCTTACATTTTCTGTTACTGTTTTCATCTAGATGTCTCTCTCACAGTCTTTCTCCATCCCACATGTCTTTCTCTCTCTTGTATTCTGTCCCTTTCTGTGTGTCTCTGGGCTGCTGGTCTCTCTGAACTCACACACAGACAGAATTAGAGCGGATCTTTCTGGTTTCTTTGATTGACGGGGTTGCGCATTTGTCTCCTCATGTGTCAAGCAAGTATTTTAGGGAAAAATATGTGTTTTTCAGTGGAATGTGGATAAAACAAAAACAAATCTAACTTGGTTTTTTAAGATCCATTCTGCCCGTTCTGTCAATGGGTCTTACTCAGCAGGAGTTGCATAAGTTGAATAAAAAAAAAGAAATGTAAATCATTACAAGAAAATAAACTAATCTAAAGTTATTTGCTGGTTGTAGTTGATTACCAAGTCTGACCAGTGGAGAAGTGCACGAAACCTTCTGCTTAATCATCAAAATAGAGTAGCCTAACAAGCTCGGTCAGGCTTTCAAACCAACTTGGGGTGGCATAATTTTTTTAGCAGAGAATGCTAATGTGTGAGGTTTATCTCAGATTTGTTTCATACCGGAGGGTTTGAATAAATGACTTGGATCCTGCTGTGAAAATGCGCCGTTCTCTTTAGAGACGGACAAGTGTGGACAAGTCTTTCACATGCCTCAAAATCCCATCTGTGCAGTTACACTTTGTAAGGAAACATTTAAACTAGCGAAACTGATTATCTTTGAGTGGCTAAAGCCAATTCCCCTCAGCCTCAGCCCTGTGGCTTTTTGTTCATATCGACGTTCCTTCAATATCAATATATCTGAATTCGCCCGCATTTAGCTTCTTTATTAAGATCTTGGATCCAGATCTCGGATTCCTTTGTTTTGGGTTTTATACCTCAGACTACACGGCTCTCTTTGTGTCTTTCTTCTTCTTGTCTCCTGCTTTTTGTTTTTCCTCTTACCCAGGGGTTTTCTATCAGACTGAGGGATCAGACTTCCCATAATGCTGAGCGGCCGGGGGGGTCAATACGCCCGCATTTGTCTTCACTGTCTTTCATCAGCCCTCCTCCTGATCTGTATGATAAGAAAGGAGAATAGCGGGTCGGGGGCAGACCGCTCAGCAAGGTGTGTCTGTTGTCCGACGGCCCCCTGCAGCCGAGCTCTTTAAATCCTCATTAGGATTTAACTGGGAGGAGACGCTGGTTTTAATGGATTAAGCCTCATAACAGCTGCTTCTTGATTGGCGATTGTCATGCAAAAATCAAACAGGGCCAGTCGCATGTTAGTCATTTACTGGGTTTCCTGCTCTTCCCGCTTGGTCTGGATGATACAAAACATTGTGTTATTAGTGTCAGTTAGTAATTTGTTTGTAGTGTAGCTTGCAGCATGGTTTCAGGATAATAGACTTCAGGGTGTGGGTGATCCGATGAGAAAGTGATTGAAACTCATTCGCGTTGCTAATTCATTTGCATTGTTTTGCATTTAGCCCTAATCAGCTGTGTAAAGCAGATTAGCATCAGATGGACATTAGTTTTTAAGAGACCCAAATTCTTCTTGTGACATTCAGTCAAAGAAACAACTAACTAAAAATGGCAACAATACAAACTTAACTACATTTTTGAATGGTGCAACAGTAGCTCAGCTGTTTTCCCATAGTACTGGGCTCGAACAGTTGGGTTGTAATTTTTTTAAGCTATTAAAGGATTGTAATAATTAATAAAAATCGTAAATGTGTTGTAAGCTTAAAAAAAAAAAAGGTTTTTGTTTTTGTCAACAACTACAAAAGCCATTTAAAGGAAATTAGGTTGTTATTTTCAGTACAGAAAATGCTTTTCATTGAGGTAAATAAATAAATAAAATGTATCTGTACTCATCTATTCATTTATTTAGTAAAACAAAAATAAACATTTTAGCAGGTAACCTTAAATGTACTTCATGTGGTAACATCTAATTTGTCTGGTTTTATTCAGGATAATCATATTAAATTGGTTTGCCGCAATAAAATTATAATTTACAGGATAATTACATTAAGTAGAGGTAGACGGAGATCCTTGACGCAACAATACCAATTACTATTATTTCAGTGAATATAAATTCAATAAAATACAATTTTAACTCAGATTTTGCTCGCTTAAGCAGTTTCAGTGTAGCGAGTTACCTTTTGTTACTGCTCGCTAACTAATTTTTCAGGAGAAGCTTGACTGTAAGTTGAAGCCAAATTATTTGCAGCTTGGCAAGCCACAGTTTTAAAGCTGCTTCCTCAACATTGATGACATTAGAGAGAAACGCCTGCTCTTTCAGGGACAGTTTCAGCTGAGAAGACAACTATACATTGCTTAAATTGACAGTGATGAAGACCATCTCTTATTACAGGTTCCTGAGTGTTTGCAGGTTTTCAGCCCACATGAGTCTGTGCGTGTTGTGTCTGTGTCTCTGGCTCTCTCTTATCTTGTTTGGTGTCAAGCTGGTTGGTGAAATGATGGGCAGAGCAGCAGGAGGTCACAGCAGACCTACTGAAATCAGACCTTACAGCTTATCTTCTTGTTTAGGCACATATCAAATCTAAACAGAATTGTGCTCTGGAATATTTACGATATGGCTCTGTGGCGTTCGGGACGGGCTTTCTGTGCTGTGGTTGTTTAAGAGATCTGGAGGGGGTGATATCGTGAGGAGATACTGGCCCCTATTATAAACATCTTTGTTTCACTTCTCTTGTTTTTGTTTCGAGTCTGAACGATTCGATCAGACTGATGGATGGAGAGATGGGGTTGTGGATTCGCCTCTGAGACGTTCCAGTCCCAGAACTTTGAAAACGAAGATGAAAAGATGTATCACTGTTATTCATCTTCTTTCTTCTGTTTTACTCCCAAATCTCTGATCGTCATCGCTGATTTAGATGACTAAAATCAAGATGGCGGTAGAGTGGCGACACCTATCACACAAACGGTTTGATTTCCCGTGTTAACTTGTTTACTTACTGTAACTGAAGTTCATCTAAAAAGAAAATTCAGTTAATATTTTTTCATTTTTTAATTAGTCTGAAAAGGGATGGCATTCTGTAATTTTTTTAGTAGAACAGGAAGAGGACGTTAATATAATATTGACATTATATAAAGTTTTCAAACCAATTTTGGGAGGAAAGGCTGACGATTATTAGACACCTCCCCTTCTCCACCGTTCGCTCCTATCCTCGGGGGGCACGCAGGGTTCGAGCCAGACTCCGAGCCACGCACTCATTAGGGCTTTTGCTACTAGGGCTCGGGGTTCACCAAGCTCCCGGCTCGCCCCCGACAGCACGCCAAACATGCTATTTTTATCACTTTTAATGAGGATGCGCGAACTAGTGAAAAAATATAAATACTTATTTAAATGGGTAGTTGATGTATCAGTGTGTCCAATGGCGTGACATTAAAGATAAACCTCTTTCACGTTATTTTTAACTCTAAGAATGAAGCTACATATTTCTTAATTAACTTTTTTTTTACTTTTACTTTTTTTGTTGTCAAATATATATGGTTATGCAGTTATAAAAAAGTAGTTGTTTAGATAATGTTTGTGTGGTGTGTATATTTATTTAGAAATACACACACATGCACATATATATATATATATATATATATATATATATATATTAGGGCTGTAACGATACACGATATGAAACCGAAATATGTGTGATATGGGAGCATCGCGACACACCCCGTGACTACCTTGAATTGCGCGTAGATGACATTTCATCTTTTTCGCGGTTTTGAAATGAGCTCGCGGCTCCCGTTTCTTTGCGTGTAGATCTGTTTTCCTCTCACGTATGTGATTTACCGTGCGGGCCAACATCAGTTGTGTGCTCGCGTATTATTGCCATAGATTCGCCACCATAGATATATGACCATTTTCGGTTGTCGATAAAGAGGGGTTCAAGTATTTACTCAGTGTGGTCGAGCCCCGTTATCTATTACTAAGCCGGGCGCATTTCTATTTATATTGTTAAAAATTTGCATAGTTAAATTAAATTATGCTTAGTTTCGGTGTTCAGTTTATAAAGATTTTTCAAATGTTATTATAAAAAATATTGTCTTAAAAGTCGTTTTTTTTTCTCCCACCCCCCATGAAAAATCATTGTGATATTAACTGGATCGTGGGTCAAAAATCGTGATACGAACCGAATCGTGGGTTTGGTTTATCGTTACAGCCCTAATATATATATATATATATAATATAAATCTGAATATATTAATGTAAATACATGTACATATTTTCAAACCATATACTGTGATTATGTATATGTATACATACATAATAAATATACAAAGTACACACACACATATATATATATATATATATATATATAAAACATGTTTAATTTTAAAATTGAGAAGAACAAGACTATCTAAGTATTCCATGGTTTCTTGCTATATAAATTAGGACAGTTCCCATTTGTGTGGCCTTCACAGCAGATGTTGCAGTCGTTCTTCAGAAGAGAGTGTATCAGTGATGTCATCTCAAAGATCGATGGCTGAAAATGTGCAGCAGATTCTGTTACTCACAGGGAGGTTTGTTTTCGCTAGTCCTACTAAATGAACTGTATCCTGTTGTAGTTTAAAAAACGCTTGAGGTAGACACCCAGACAAATCAACATTCCCAAGAACAAGATTAATCTAAAGCTGAGTTTTACTTTGTGCCTTGGAATTGAGCCCTTTGCAGAAGGTCGGCACTGACATTTGGGAGATTCTGGGAAATGAGTGCCTTTTGTGTTCCTTATTATCAAATGCATAAAAAATAACTTTAACAATGAGTGGCTGACCAGCCGTTTCAGTTTTAATGAATAACAGTTTGTGTCAAATGCGTTTTTATACACAATGCCAATTCACTAGTGATTTAAAGTGATTATAAATAATCATAAAAGGTGGATAAAAAAGTAAATTAATATAAATTAATTAATAAATTGACATTAGATTAATTTAAAATGTATTACATGTATTAAAACAGTAAACAGTATTTTAGAAATACATTGAAATCATGTGCACAGGTAATCAACAATACACACACACACACACAATACATATATATATATATATATATATATATTATAATCAAACTTGACAAGAACAAGTAAATAAATCCTTCTTAACCACTTTACAATTTATTTAGTGACAGAAATAAACCCTTAACCTGTGCATTCTGTCACAGTGAATCAATCCTTTTTTATGTAATAATTCTAAATATATTTAAAGAAATTGCATGACCTTGAGCACAGGCTAGTAGTCACAAAAAAAATAAAATAAATAAAATAAAATAAACCCTGTAAAATAGTCAACCCTATTACTTTTTGAATTTTTAGTTAGAGCTCATTTTTATTTGTATTAATTTACCTAGTTTATAATGCTTAAACATATTCCTTGATATATATATATACTCTCAGAAATAAAGGCACAAAAGCTGTCACTGGGGTGCTACCTCTTTACATATTTGTACCTAAAGTGTACATCTATAAATCTAATAGGTACAAAAGGTAAAAAAAAAAAAAACTTTTATAAAATTACCGTCCTAATAACAGCTTTTTTATTCATAATTTTTTAGAGTATATATATATATACATA
>JAUMHP010000060.1:2024579-2072862 GCA_032361065.1 Enteromius trimaculatus
GAACTGTTTCACGCGAGTCGTTTACGAATCATTTAGAAATGGGGTAAAATTAAATCTAGTTTTGGAGAAAACTAAAGCGTTACATATGTGTAAACCTGTTTTAAGAGACTCATAAAACAATATTATTTAAAATGGCATAATATGGACACTTTAACAAAGATTAATAAATAGCGTAATAAGTACATTGTTCATTGTTTGTTCATGTTAGTTAATACATTAACTAATGTTAACAAATGACACACTATTGTAAAGTCTTACCCCGCGACTAAACAAGTGAGGAGTATATGTGCTGCGCTAAATCTCTGATAATAAACGTATTATTTTAGTTATGAGCACAGCTGTGATTGAAATTGTATGCAAGTTTCTTTCCTCAGCCCCTTAGCAACACATCTGAAACAAAACTTTCTTTGCGTAAATTCTCCTGCTCCTGTCGTCCTTGCTCTGCTAAGTACCCTGCTTTGGGGAACATGAGGGAATGGCTGCAGCGCTGTACGGGGGAAATTTGTTCTGTATTCACACCATTAATATCCGTGACAGAGGCGTCCGCATGGCTCTCAGAAGACCAGCGCTAGCACACACAGCCGTGTTCGGCACTCCCACTGTACATATGGTATTAGTGAATACTTCAAGCATTGCAGATTAAGCTTTCATAAGTCACCGTAAATACAAGCTTCTGAAAACAACAGCTACACCTGTTTAAGAATTCAGTGCATTGGGAGTTTCGCTGGCCTGGTAATAAAGTCTTAAATAATGCCCATGATTCCTGATTTAATTAGATATGTGAGGTTTGGGCTGCTTGACGCTAAGGATAGAGGAAGTGAGGTTTAATTGAGAAATCCTGTAATCTTTTGATTAAAAGTACTGCAAGCGATTTCTGATTTAATTTGTCACTTGTCGGATTTGGTTTGTTGTGTTGTGTTTTGGTTTGTAGATCTATCTACTTGAACTGAAGATCCAGATAATGCATGCTGGTTTTTATTTTTTATATATATATATATTTTTTTTGTGATCTAAATAAATGAGCACCTTGTCTGTCATAACATTGCATACGTTCTGAAAATAGATAGGTTTAATATACATCAATGTGTTTCATATTCAGGTACGCTATTGAAAATTAAATGATATATACGTTCTTTCAGGCTTCGTTTTTTATTTGGATTGTTTTCCTTTTGCGTTGACATTCATACTGTGATAAATGCAAAATGTACGAATACATAATTTACATTATGTTTTTTATGGATCACTCAAGAACTGTATTACTATATTACTGAGACCACCAGTCAGTGCAGCCCCCTGTCAATAATCTTCAGAATTTGACTGATAAAACAGTGTCACGTTTAGTTTGCTCTATAAGCTCCTCCACTAAAGCCCGAAAATAGAGATAGATATAGATTGTCTTTCCTGTGGGCATTTTTGCTGTCCAGATTTCCACACTATGGTCTTTTTTCTCTCTGTAACGAGTGGAATTTGACTGTAAATGTTGTGATATCTTGGAAGCATTGCTTTGGTGAGTGTTCAGAGTTTAGGAGGGAGAGATCTGTCTAATAAGGGGCGTCTTGTGAAAGCGCCTGACGTGTGACTGTGGTGTGAAGAGCAAACACCAACTGTCAGCTAACAGGAACATCATGATAATTTAGCATACAGTAGCCCCAAACTGTTTTTGGACACAATATTCAAGTTTATAAAAAAAATATTAAACCAAGTTGCAATGTAAAATAGGATGCTGTAAAAGCAAAGATTATATACATATATACGCCATTTAAAATAATTGCGTTTCATTTCAATATATTTTAATGCATATTATCGATGATGATGATAATTAGTAGAAGTATCAATAATTAAAACAGTTGAGAATTTTTTTAGGAATGGATGGAAATATATTTATAATGTTACATAAAATGTCGTTCTTCTGAACTTCCTAGCCATCAAAGAAACCTAACAAAAAAGTCTACTACTACTGCTTCTACTACTAATAATAATACGAATAAGAAGAAGAATTTGGCTTTGCAATTACAGGTATATTTTTTTTCTTCTTTTTAATGTATTTCAATAGTTAAAATGTCATCAATTTGGTAGTGTAGTTAGTACTCTGTTTTTATAAATACTGTAACGATAAAACTTTATTGGCCTTGTTGTGACATTATTTTGACTCCAGAAGTTATTATTAATCTTGATTTATCTTGAATTTTGAATCCCTTTTTTAAGATAATTTGTGATCATAATTTATTCACATGGTCCATTATGCAAATTACCGGCACATTGTGACCGAATGAAATATGAATAGGAACAGTCTCCCTGCAATACGACTACAAATAACCAAACAACCAATCGCCACATTATGGCTCCAGTTTTGGCTGTGTGTTATAATTTTAGATCCATAATTCATTTATATGGGTAAACATGCTGATATTCTCATCTGTTACCACATATGAGTGCTCGTTAATAAAGAAACTCCCATATGAGAGACGTGTTTTTCAGCAAAGCTCGTGTCTATGTATAAATTCTCATCTTCAAACATGGCCGGTGGGAATTCACAGCTGTGGACGGAGCAACACTCTGTTCCACGTGCCTTTTACGAGAGAGAAAAAAGTCTCCACTTGTTTATTAGAAAAAAGAACATAAGACAAATGAATTGTCAGAGTCACATGCTGAGGTAAAGAGAAATTGCTGCAGGAAGAGATGCTAACCCAAGGCCAGGTCAGAAAAACACCAGCAGGCTAATTCACCCCCCGCGCTGCGCTAACTGTAAAACATGCTTTTTATTCCCTGAACAAAGACCTTTGTTTACAGATTCTTATCCTCTAAGTTAGGACAATCTTCCTGCATTTTGTTCAGAAACGGTGAGATTGCACAGCCTGTCTTTCATGTTTCACATACACAATAATATTCTGGTTTGTATATATCACAAGGCTCTTTTTTCAGCTTAGAACCTTGATTTTTATACACCCCATAAGAACCAAGAACCACGTAAAAAGAAATGGCTCTTTAAAGACTGATCCGTGTGTTGTTTTGGGGTTTTCTTTATGTGTTTATCCTTAAATGACAAGGCTACATGTAGTAAAGCAAACAGAGAAATATACAAACAATCAAAAACAACAACACTACTGTAAAATTGGATTTTTAAAAATAATCATTTTGTTTTTCAGCCTTTTTTCTGATTTTTTTTGTTTTTTTTTCACTAACCAATAAAGACTTATAATATAACAAAAGAAACAATAGGTTTGCAGTCACAGGAATAAATTAAAATACATTTAAGTTCTAATAATATTCACAATATAGTTGTTTGTTTTCTGTATTTTTCATCAGATATCAAATAAATTTACTCTGATATGTATTTATTTATTTTACAGAACCAGACAGGTATTGTGGAGGAATAAAAAGAAACCTTTAAGGCTTTTAAAACATTTTTAGTTCTAAAATGAATTTATCCAGCGGACAGCACAGACACAGGCCTCAGGAACAATGTGACACAGATTGATGGATGACACTGCCAACTATCCCAACATCTTGCTGTACACTGTGTCTGTAAATCATGAGATCATTTCTGCACTTTATCTTTTATTGATGTGCTTAATTTTAGTTCCTAGAACCCACATAAACCACCTTCTGCATGGCTTCCTGTTAAACAGGCAGTGGAGGGATGGTTAGTTCATTCCGAGTGAAATGGCATATAGGGAAAATGAATCCATCATAGGTACAATCAGCCTGACCTCAGGGGGGATTCATACAGATGTATAACTCATGTGCTGGCAGGTATGAACACTCAGAGATGAGGCTGTTTATCTTTGTCGTTGGGTTGAAAAGGGCCACTTTGGCATCTATCCGCTCCGCTAATTCCCGCCGTCTTTTATCTGGTTCCTGCTCTGGGCCACCATCCGTCCGTCCATCAGCGGCATGCTGCCCTAACAGCTAAAGCGATGTTCAGGAGTCAATACAATCATTTTTTAACTCTTAAAATAATTACAGTTAAAGTAACAACATGCAGAGAGGCAGAGAATTTTCCACCGTAATGTGTGTTTTCGTTGTATCAAGCCCAAATTCTGTTGCTGCATCCAGAGCATTCCTTTAAACTTTCCGTTTCCATTTCACTCGTTTGATTTCTTTTATCTTTCTCTCGCTCTGTCCAGGTGTAACAACAGAACGCAGTGCATCGTCATCACAGGACCAGATGTTTTTCCTGACCCCTGCCCAGGAACATATAAGTACCTTGAAGTCCAGTATGAATGTGTTCCCTACAGTAAGTACAAGCCATCTTTTTAAATACATATATATATATATATATATATATTTATGTTAACCCTTTATTAGTGTGCCTTAAAATGCATTTCTTCAGGATCAAGTTGTTTTTTTGTTGTTGTTGATAATACAGTGTTTATAAAACATGCACACTAGACATTCAATCTAGCATTAACAATGTTTTTTTTTTTTTGCCACTACTCGACATCAAAATTTTACTTAATGTTAAAAGTAAAAAATGAAATGGCTAAACCTTCACTGGCACGGACAATTTATTTTTCAAAATCAGAGTTAAATAGATCACTTGTGAGTAGTTAAGTGGTTTCAGTTGATTGTTGTATAAATACAGCTCTATCGGCAAGGTCCAACTTAGTCATTATTGCAGAAAATTGCGGACTCCGCACAGTGAAAGTAAATTGTAATTGAAAAGCACAAGGCAGGGGATGGATACAAGATGACTTCCAAAGTCACTGAATATCCCTTGGAGTACAGTTAAAGCAACAATTAAGAAATGGAAAGAGTATGGCACAGCTGTAAATCTACCTAGACCGTCCTCAAAAACCGAGTGACCGTGCAAGGCTGGGGAGAGAGACCACCAAGAGACCAATGATTTTCAGGCTTCACTGGCTTAGATAGGAGACTGTGCATACAACAACAACAGTTGCCTGGGTGCTTCTCTAGTTTTATGACAGGGAGCCAAAGATAAAGCTACTGTTGTTAAAAAAAAAAAAAAAAAACTTACGACTTACGACATCTTGGCTGCAGTTTGCCAGAAGGCATGTGGGAGATTTTCAGACCAGGTGCAAGAAGGTTATATGGTGTGATGAGACCAGGATTACTCAGTTTGTACGCTTACATGAAGGGGTGAATATGCAGTGACATTAAACACAATACATTTAGAGTAAAATAAAAAGAGTACATAGCAAAATAAATAATTAAATAAACAAACAAACAATTCTGTAAGCAAAAATGCAAAACAATAAGAAACTAAACAACTAAATCAAATGAATAATCATGATTAATTGCATCCAAAATTATTATTTTTTTGTTTATTTACTATATTTGTGTGTACTGTATATATTTATTATGTATATTTAAATACACACACGGGTATGTATGTATTTAAGAAAAATATATTGGTACTGCATATTAAACATATTTATGTATTATATCAATTAAATAAATATATACATGTAAATATTTTCTAAATATATGCTGCATGAGTGTGTATTTAAATGTATAATTAAAATGTAATATGCAATTAAATTCATCGCAGTTAATCGTTTGACAGCACTAACAACAAAAAATACATTTATAGGCACTGTATTATCAATATCAGTGTTTGCAAAACAGCATTATATAATATTCTGCAGTTAATCAAAGTGATGGCATTAACAATATATGCAAAATAAGTAATTAGTGTTCTTTCTTGCATTTATTCCCCTATTGAATTCTTTTCTTTCTTTCTTTCTTTAAACATATATAGCAATTTTCTTTACAAAAAACAAGGCAACAGCGACGCCTCTTTGATGCAGCTTTTCATTTACGGCAAATCTAAGTTTAAAACTTAAAACACTATTCGTTTGCTGCTTTGCAAGCACTGCTGTTTCCTTGAGGAAAGAAATTGTTATTCGTGCTTTTCTTCTTTATTCTAATGATGCACAGTTTTAATGTTTGATTTTTATCCTGAAACCTTGTGCAGGTGTGATTGCAGCGCACAGAGCTGGCTACAAAATGCTTTTTTTTCTGCCTTGTTTAAATTTTGACGTTGTTTCATAAAACTAAAACGTAAGCTGTTAAATGTAAGGCATTTCCGTGTGCTTTTCTCCCTGTGAAAACTAACTTTTTAACAGTCTTTCATCTATCAGGAACATTACAGCGATGCACACTACATTAAATCAAAGCTGCATTCTCTGACGTCCAGTTTTTGCACACATAATCACTCAGAGACAGCCCAGCATGATTTCTTTGGCCTTAAAAAAAAAAGACTTGCCCAAACTAAGATATGCCAGCTTTATGCCAACTAATAAACAGACCAAAGATGTTTTTTGTTAGTGCTTGATCATTGTGTTTGCTCGTAAGAAACCGCAGCTATACAACTGTCAGAAAAGACAAATGACTGCACATGGATCTAACATGAACAAACTCCAAACAAACGCCTCACTTCTATTCTCAGATTTCCCATTACATTAAGAGTATGGATTGTTTTGCTCCATTAAACAATTAGATAGTAATATTATTCTCTGATTGAATTGTCTCGTCTTCTCAGAAAATGTTTCCAGAGACTTCACATACCAGACGGGGTCCTCTGCTGCACATTTCCCACCACGAGCCCGAAATAACAAAGGCCCGCTGGATTTTAGTCCTTAGCATTAGTCTGTATATACGGGTGATTGAAGTCGAATTCCCACACAAAATGTTAAAAGCTGTTGTTTCATGAAGTATCGTGTTTTTCAGCTTTTCTCCAGGACTATCTGTGGTTGTTTACACTTTTTTTTTTTTGATGCGAGCACCTTCACAGAATCATTTTTGCGTTGTAGTTGTTGTTTTTTTTTTTTTTGCCTTAATGTTTTTGCATTACCTCCTCTAGGCATTTCAAGGCGGTCCGTAACAGTTTTATTTACTAATCACAGTTTGACTCCCTAGGACGCCAGAGCCCTCATGTCACCCTCAGGCTGCTGAATGCTGTTTTTGACTGGGAGTGATTTTCTTATTTGGTCTTGTTTGGTTGCAACAGTGAAATGTTCATGATGTTCTTTGGCCGACGGTATCTCAGAGAACAGGATTTGTCTCGGAATTAAGTGTACTGCAAACTCTGAAATCTGTCCAGATTGTACTGGCTGAGCAATCTAGAAATGATTTGGCCCGTGGATGGATGTCACCATAATTTTTATTAGTTTTAACCTACCTCATCTATCTATATGTAATAAATAGATATGATTATAATAATAACCTAAAATTCGGTTTGTGGGTACAAGCTAATGAAACACTGCATTATTTGCAGGTGATTCTGATGTAAACATGTCCAGAATCTATGTTCAACACAAATTCAAATATGCACTAAATTATAACATATAATTTCCATGAAGAAATTGAAACCAATTTTATGGGCCATTAAGGTTTTCTTGTATTATAGTATTATTTTCAGGACAATTAAGCACATTTGCCTATCAAAATTATTATTACTGTAATGCATTCAGAAATGATTTGTATTTTTCTTTGCAATTTTCATTATTTTCTAAAGGTGAATCTCATTAGGCTGTCATTACTGTAATACAATATTTTTATCATAATATTTCTTTATTAAATCGGTGTAAAGGCAGTACAACAAATACTATCTCTACTATTATATGTTTGTATGACGGGCAAGTAAAATTACAACAGCATTACTTATAATGTGAAATAAATATTTAAATGAAAACGGTAATGGTCTTACAAACTAATAGTATGCAAATTTCATTATTTCGTCTTTATTTTGCTTTCCTTGTTCTGGGCAGGTTGCATCAGCTTCATTTGTATGAACAGCATATGAGCTCAACAGAGCTATTGAAGAAAATAGTGACTTACAAAAAAATGAATAAATAGTTCTTAGTGAACATTGTGGCCAGAGAACGGACACCATTAGTAGATTGATCATAATAATACAAGAAATGTAGCTTTAGATTGTCGGAAATGTTCACAGTTTGGATTATTTTTATTTAACATGATGCTGAAGATGGCCTGCATGAGATAAAACTCCTGAAGACTGTCAAGGTTCTGTTTATATGTATGTCTGCATTTTGTCTGTCTGTCTGTCTGTCTATTTATCTCTCTTTATCGTTATTTGGTGCTATGGAGGGATTTGGAAGGACAGTGTATTGGCCCGTGCAAAACTAGATGATAAATGTTTTTTTTTTAAGGAAGAAAAGTTTTTTAAAAAAAAAAAAGTGCCTTAATAGGCACACAGATAAAATTGAATTGTAAAGAATATTCTGACCACTTGTTTCAGTATAATTAAAGTGAAAGGCATAAACTCTGAACTGACAAATGTACACCGTGAGTAGTGTAACGAAAGTGTGGGTGTATGTCAAGTCTTTTGATAGGTTTGTGTGAGAGCCAGACAAAAATATAAAGTTAATACTGTTTCAAATATTACAAAGTTAATGCAGCAATGATGCTGATGCAGCATCATTGTAAGTGCATGAAAAAGAGTGATCTTATTGAAAAGTATGCGTTCCTCAAAAAAAAAAAAAAGTTTTCATCAGAAAAACATGACAGACACATGATTTTCAACAGTAAAAAGCACCCACTCAACAATCTCCCGCTGCCACACTGATCTTAAAAAGTAAGAATATATTTTACAAACTTTATATGATGAAAACTGAAACCGCATGCCACCATACCGAACTATTCAAATGTTCGTAAAATGCCTAGAAGGGCTGACAAGAACTCTGTGCTTGGAGAGGAACTGTAGAGTTGAGGAACAGCTTTATTTTTCTGGTTTTGAGTTTCCCTCCAGCACAACTTACCATCTGTCCACCTGGAATTCAGATTTCCCTGGTCGATGTCCCCGAGTTCTTATGAAAATCTATACGCCGGCCGCTATCTAAAATTCAGCCCGTGTATTTCCCCGCAGCTTTCCCTCGACAAGAGCAGATTGATTCGCCTTCAATGCCACATACGCTGTCCTTTTGTACTGTGACAGAACCCCCTTTAACCTGGCTCTCTTTCATGTGTTGAAGGTGTTTAACTGCGATCTCTTCCTCCTCTGACAGCTGTAGCTCTGTGCATAATGCCCGTAACCTCATGACATGTTAACTGCATGTGATCATGGACATGATGGTTAATTCATTTTAATCTCTTTTTCCCCCTGCACTCCTTTCATTCTCTCTTCCAACGCTTAAAATAGAAGTGGAGCAAAAAGGTAAATCACTGACACAATCAGCTCCTTGTTTTTCTTTCTTTAATATATATATTTATTTATTTTATTTTGTGGTTGTAAAACCTTCCTGTGCCCACTCTTGCTGTTCCGATAGCAGGCAGTAGCAGAAAGGGTCTTGTATTTTAGTAAAGGTCAGTGCACGAGCAGCAATCGGAGGAAAGCTTTAAAAGAAAGCGATAAAGCACAAGTTAAATGTTAGCGGTAATGCCCCGTTTTCCCCTCCTCTTCCTGTCCTCCACACTCTTTTATTGCCTGTTCGAACCCCAGCCCCACTCTACACTCCCAGCATGCTTTGGTAAGAGGGTTTCTATAGGCTTACACTACCTCTACTGATTCTGGCTTTCCCTTCTTCTAATTTTCTGTCTTTCTCACTCTCTCACTTTCTACATGTTTGACTATCATGTCTTTGTTAAGAAGAAAGCAAATGCTTTATGCTGTAAAATGATTGCAACATTAGGCCCGTAGGAAAGACGTAAAAAAACTGTGGAAAAACTTGTCTCAGGACACAGATTGCCTGTATGCTGCTCTTCTCTTCAAGCCTTATTTAGTTGTCTGCTTTTATTTGCAGGGCAGATTTGTCGTATTCCTTCCTTTTTTCCTTTGTGTTTGGTTGTGGTTTGATTTTTTTCCATCACTCCCCTTCAGTATGTCCAAGCGGCAGTGAGCCAAATCTGTTTGCTTACGGACACATAAAAACTGTTTTTGCTTCCGTTTTAAGCTTCAATAACCTTCAGATGCAGATCTACGCACCTTTTACTGCTTGTGAATGTGGGCAGCTGTTAGACTTCTTAGTGTGTGTTTCTGTCTTCACCGACTACCCAGTTATCAGAGTGATGTAGAGTCAGACGGCACTTTGCCCTCTGCTTTCAACTAGCGCGAGCTGCGTTCGCTTACGTTTGACTGTTCTCTGCTCTGTTCTTCTCATCACTAGTATTTGTTTGTCCCGGAACTCTGAAAGCGGTTGGAGATCCGTCGTTTCTGTACGAGGCTGAGCAACAAGCTGGGTCGTGGTGCAAAGACCCTCTCCAGGCAGGGGACAAGGTTTATTTCATGCCATGGACCCCTTACAGAACAGACACGCTCATCGAGTACAACTCGCTTGACGACTTTCAAAACTCTCGACAGACCACAACGTACAAACTCCCCCACCGGGTCGATGGCACAGGATTTGTGGTGTACGACGGGGCAGTGTTTTTCAACAAGGAAAGGACACGTAACATTGTCAAATTTGACCTTCGGACCAGAATCAAAAGTGGGGAGGCAATTATAAACAACGCCAACTATCATGACACCTCACCGTACAAGTGGGGCGGGAAAACTGACATCGACTTGGCGGTTGACGAAAACGGCCTCTGGGTGATCTACGCCACCGAGCAGAACAACGGCATGATGGTGATCAGTCAGCTCAACCCCTACACTCTTCGCTTCGAGGCCACTTGGGAGACCACCTACGACAAGCGGTCGGCCTCAAATGCTTTCATGATCTGCGGGGTTCTGTATGTGGTCAGATCCACGTACGAAGACAACGAGAGCGAAGTCAGTAAGAGCCTCATTGACTACATGTACAACACCAAACTGAACCGAGGCGAATACGTCGACATCCACTTTCCCAACCAGTACCAGTACATCGCCGCTGTGGAATACAACCCGCGAGACAACCAGCTGTACGTGTGGAATAACTTCTACATCCTGCGGTACAATCTGGTGTTTGGTCCACCTGATCCAGCTCATGGTAAGCCTCGAATCTCCAATCTGTCTAGCCACACACACACACACAGAGTCCCTCTGGATATCTGTTTAAGTGGTCGCAAGATTTCAGCCACTGAGTTGGTATTCCCCTGGCTCCCGAGTCTGTGTGTCAAATGTCACGGATGACTGATTTTTAATTTCAGATTTAATATGTGCTTGATGTATTCCGGAAACCTTTTTCGAGTGCAAGCAACATCTTAGAGTGGAGTGGTGGGTCTCGGCAGTAAACAACATCATAGGCGTTGTTAGCATATAATAAGAGATGCATCCCCTGGGGTTTCAAAATGACAGAGCCATTCCTCCCCAGCGTTTAGACTCTTGAGGCTAAACTCCCTCCCACTGCCCCACTGAGAAAGGCACCGCTTCCCTCATTGCTAGAGGGTTACCTGTCTGGACAGGTACGTAGGCAGCCTTGCGGTGGATCACCCCCAAAAGAGTAGCTCTAATGCACCAAACAAACAACTCACACATGTGCTCGAAAGGCCTCTCAATGTGTCTGTGCTGAGAGACGGCTCTCCGCTGAAACCAGATCAGCACCGAAGGTCACGTCAGCATAGCCCGTTTTTAATTTAGCTGTCAAGAGCTAGGACAGGATGGCCATACTATGTGTCAGATCATCTTTACATTGAAAAAATAATAACCGTAATTACCATAATCCCAGCTCAGCCTAGCAGCTGAGACTCCAAAAAGACTTGGCTAAATGTAGAGGTCAAACAACTTTACGCAGATTAGTGGGGCTTAAGAATTTGAAAATATTAGTGTCTTTTTTCTGCGGAGACCCAGCGGTGTCTACCTTACTGATGAATCTGTTCATGTGCAGATATTGAGCAGAGTAACTGGACCCAGCGCCGTCATGAAACTGTACCCCAAATGACTGCACTTTGGATAAAGTTGTTTTGGATAAAAGCATCCGCTAAATGACAAGATAGTAGTTTGTAATTATTTGTGGCCTGCTTACAGCATTCAAAAGCACGTCAAAGGCTGCATAATAACCAACAACATTGGTGTTTCTGATATAATGGCCGCAACCTTTAACCAGCCGAATTAAAGGCAGTGTCGCATGTATGCTTCACAGAATGCACTCTCAGAATACCCTGTTAAAAAAGCTGCCTGTGTATATATACTAGCTGCTTATTATTATTATTATTATTATTATTATTATTAATTTAACATATGCATGCAGTCTAAGAAAAATGGGGAAAAAATCCATAATTTTTTCACAGAAGATGTTCCTCTTATTTTAAATAAAGCATTGCATTTGGGATAAAAGCAAATGTCTAAAAAATTACCAGTACCTTTTTCCATTTTTCAGCATGTGTATTTCATTTATTGTTGAGAAGCATATGTAACATGTTAATTCCTTACCATATTGAAATCAATTATAATTTGTGTCATCCGTGCATGAGGAATGTTATTTTTCGCTCCCCGCAAATCATTCACTTGAGGTTCTCATAAGATGCTGCTTTAAAAGGTGCCTATGTAGACTGCAAAGCAGTTCAATAGCTTTTGGAACAGAGCCAAAACACCTCTCCGAAGGCTGTGTATGACATTCATAATCACATTACTATCGGCACTACTTATTATATCAGACTTATTTTAGAGCTCAGGATAGAATCATCTGAGTCATTCCTACCCTGTGCTAGCAGCTTTCCTTTAGCCTGAAGCGATTACTGCCACTGAATTAAAACCATTGAGCAAATTCATCCCTGCACAAGCAAGCAATTAAGTAAGAAATATCAACTCAATATCACTTCAGATGCAAAGTATTAGGGCTCAGATCTAAAATTCATTGAACATTTCTCTGGGGTGTTACCTCGGAGGGTTCAAATCTTTCATTAAGGAAATGTTATCACATTGTTACCACAATGTATCCACTTGTGGTTCACACTTGGACGATGTGGCTGATTGAATGTGCCCGTGTATGTTCTGCCTCTCTTTTAGCCGCCTGTAAAGGAAGTAATTAGCTCTACAATCAGTGCTGATGAAGGACAAAAACATGCTAATTTCACTAGCATTAGCTCCTGTGCAGTGCATGAGTTGAACGATACCCCCATCCCCACTTGAGTCTAATCTGCCATCATTTGTATACTGATGTGTTTTCTCTATTCTAGATGTGGTGATTATCTCATCATCTCAATAATCAGCTCACTCACACAGCCGTCAGAGTTGTGCTCCGCAGAGTTGATGTTTGCGCCACTTTACTTTGATAGCTTTGGAATTACCTTGATTTTGAGACGCTGCCACAACGAACCACTAGAGTATGTACAATATGATAAGCCCCTGCCTGCCTTTATGGGAAGAAATCCCTCCCCTTTAAGTCAGAGGGTAACAAAAACGGCTCATCTTTAGGGATGGGGCGATTGCCGGATTAATTGTTAAGCTATTCGTGCAAATCACATGGCCTGCAGTCATATTGTCTTTATGTGCTATATTGTGGAGTTGATACTGATGACTGGAAAAATTCAAATAAAAAAAGTCAGATTTCTACCAGGTCAGAGTGTATCACAATAATCAATCATTTTTATTTAGTAATACACAATTCTTGGGTAACACTTTATTTTATGGTTACACCTATTAGTTGCGCATTACCATGCATATTACTAGACTATTAGCCCTTTATTAAGCACATATTCTACATGACCATATTCTACATCCCTAATCATACCCAATACCTTTAATAACTTAAAAACTACCTTACTAACTATTAACAGTACATTAAAAATTTACAGAGAGAAAAGTCGTAGTCAATAGTGTTACCCTGCAGTGAGTCAGTATGGGTGTAAATGTGGAGGTTTGTTTGCTTTTTACTACCCATAGCCCTCAACTACAAGGTGGCCTGTGGTTCTCTGGTCCTTTAAATTCTGACTGTCGGAGACATTGAAACAACACCAAAGACATAAACATTCCTGAAACTGGTTTTCAACAAATTCAGCAATATTTTATTAAAAATAAAATTTTCAGCCAAAAGTCATCAAAAGGAGGAATTTTAACCTCCAGAAAATAAAAAAGGAATCAAACTAAATATTATGTTTTTATATAAAATGATTCAGTGTTAAATAAATACATAAACAAAAATAACTAAATAAAATATGGCAGAATGGTTACTAGCTAGTTTATCATTCATTTACTGCTTTGTGTTACTTTGTTAACATTTATAGGCCTGTAGATACTCCACTAAAATAACATTTTAAAATGACATTTTCATGTTTTGTTGCAAGTAAGAATGCATTTGAGATTAATTTTACTTTCAAAACGCTACTTAATACCAGTTATACACAAAACATAAGTTACTGTATTAGTGGACTGTAAACCACACCTGAATTCTTGCTTGTTTGCTGGTTTGATAGATTGTTCCTTCATATGGAATGCTGGCACAACATATTAGGATGACATCTCATAAAGATCCTAAATAGCATCATATGCGCCGTTTGCTGAAAGAAAAAATGATTAAAACCAGCAGCATATTGATACTGAAATCATCTTTCATAATGGGGAATCATCTTGATGTGGAGGAGACAGACAGCATTTATATTTGCCATCTGAATCGGGGTGGAAAACACACATTACGCTGCTTGCCACTTAATCTCATTTTTGCTCGTCATTAATGGAATTAGTTTGACACTGATTGTGATAATTGCCGTGTGATATTACACTGCTGATGGTTAGCGAAATTTATGCAGAGCCTCCTCTGCTCCTGCATGAAAAAAAAAAAATACTGTTTTGTGTTCAGAAGACCACTAATGGATTTGGCTTTATTTTAGTCTCGCTTCTGCTGCCACTTGGAGAGATTGCTCAGTGGCCTCTATTTTTGTTAAGGACCTCCCTTGAATTAAGAAATTATTATAATTGCTAATGCTGCTACAAAATTATTAGATGCAAATTTTCACCTTTGATGTGAGTTTCACCTTCTCCCTTTGCTCAGAAGTCTCATTCTCATTGTGACATTTTTAGCCCTTTCACCAGTCCAACCATTTATTTTTTTGGAACCAGTCAGCCAACATTTAGCCCCTCCCTAGAAAATGGAATTGAACCCCTCCTACAGTCTTCTCAATTGGAGGGATGCATCCTCAGTAGGCTGTATCCTTCTACTTCTTAGCATGGCAACAACCTTGGTTAAAAAAATAAAATAATAAAATAAGGTTCCTATTTCCATCCAGGATCACTGGGAATTTTTTTTTTTTTTTAGTTTTAAAAGTGAGTAGAGGTACATACTTTCAAAACTTAAAATAAATAAATAAATAAATAAATAACATCATGTATTCTGTTTCGTATGTATGCGTCTCAAACTCTCAGTAGTTCCCATGATACTAAGAAACTTTGTCTCAAGCACATATTTCCAATGAGCCCATCCAAGCTATGCAGGGGCTAAATAAAATGGCTTAATAAAATGAAATGTTTCTAAATGAATCATTATTAACTCGATGTAAAAACAAACTGGATTTTCTCCATCATGCTAGAACTACTTAGGTGCTTATCGCTACAGTTTCATTTTAATAATTTAGTTTGAAATTGTTCTCTGTTGCGAAGGTAATATTTCTTCTTTTTTTTTTGACATTGAACTGAAGGTTTCTTTGAGCGTAATGCCAGTCAGACACATTTTCATTACAGCACTACAAACGTACTTATCTTAAGAGAGACTGCCTTTGTTACAACACAGAGAAAATTAATACTTCTGCCCATAAATCAGGTTTCTAAGACCTTCTGAAATAATAAAAGACACCTAGGTGCTATGAGACAGCTGAGAAAGTATCTATTTACCGCCCACATGTTCAGTTTTGAAGGACCACAATGCAAAATCGACACCACACCAAATTATACATAAAGCACAAAGGACCATAGTGTCAAAGTTTGAGAACACGTCTTTCACACAGGTATAGCATATATTGTTGTGTTTTTGGCCAAATTCTATCATTTTGATGTGTCATAAAACCATGCAAATACCACTGCACATAAATATGTTTTGTCATTCAATACCATGGTATAAGAAAAGTACTTTGCAACAAAGCATCATCTGTCACATTTTTGTTTTCTTTCTTTCTGTTTATTACATTTAAATTCGTTGTGTCTTGCTCAGATTTTTTTTCTTTCTCTCTAGCAGTGGATTTGTTGCATTTATTTTCTGCAGAGACGAAGGACGGAGTATACAAATCAAGTACTTGAGTAAAACTACAGATACATACTATAAAATATTACTCCAGTAAAAGGAAAAGTACTCCTTTTTCAATTTTACTCGAGGGAAAGTACAAAAGTACTTGTTTTTTTATGTACTGATAGATTTATTTTGCAATTTTATACATTCTACTTAATTTTATATAGCACATATTTTTTTTATAATCTTACTGACTCAAGATACCTGAGGTTTTTGACGAGCATGATGCAGTAATGTTTAATATAAAGCTTACACTGCAATGTACCTGAGTGAAAACCTCTTTGAGCATCTAATTTTCACCAGCAAAAAAAATGTGTTTTGATGCTTAGACTATTGTTTTGCAGAACATCACAGAACGTTATATATGAGATGAGAATAAGTTAGGAAAAACATTTGAAGGAAAATATAATTATTATTATTATTTTTTTTTTTTCTCAAGCCTTGTCTGTGTTGTAAACACTCCTGGCCAAATGCCCCCAGAGGGCATTACTTCCCACTTTGAAAATTACTGTAGTTACCTGAATATCAAATCCTTTCTTTTTCCCCTCAGATGTTATATGTCAAAAATATTTGGACATTATCTACAAATGACTATAACTTAACACCAGCAAGCTTGTTAGCTAAACAATTAGCATCAGATAATAATATTTAGAACTACTTATTTGCAGTACATGGACATGAATAAACATTCGTATCTGTCTACTCGGCTAGTTGATCCAAACTATATAAAAAAATAAGCTGCTAATAAGCAATATAAACAATATAAAAACAGACATGGGGCTAAATGCATAGCGTTTTAATAAAACTGCTAACATTACAGCAGCAGGGAATATGAAAGTTTTTTGACCTGGAGACACTGATATTTATGTGTCTGCAGTCATCTCAGTGGGCTTAAATAGATCATCCTTTATTGCAGTGTAACAAACTGACAATTATTACATGAATATGATTTTCAGTTAAAGTTAGTGACTTTACGCATTATCAGTCACGCACACCAGTTGTTCAGTTCACTGGAGACTCGCTCTGAACAAATCGTTTGAATCAGTGAGCTGTCGAATCGCGAACAGCTGCAATCGGATCGTTTCAATTCAAAAATGAATCGTTTGGTGTGATTTGCAAACCGATTGAACAGGTTCATTAAAAAGAATCAGTTTTTTAATGAATCTCTCGTCTGCGTCTCGGATATATGAGTAACGATATGTTTTATGAAATGTAGTGAAGTAAGAAGTACGATCCATTGCTTAGGAATGTAGTGAAGCAAAAGTAAAAGTTGCTAAAAATAAAACAACTCCGGTAAAGTACAGATACTTGAAAAATGTACTTAAGTATAGTAACGTACAACTACTTTGTTACTGTCCACCACTGATTTTCTGTAATTCAAATAAAATAAATGCAGTTATATACACAATGTCCCCTTTTGGAATAGACACTGATTTTCATTTTTGTATTTATACAATATATATATATATATATATATGTGTGTGTGTGTGTGTGCGTGTGGGCGTGTGTGCATATTATACTGCAGTTTCCTGTTGACTTTAACAGGCTTCTCTCATCTATGGTTTAATTCTGGAACATTGAGCTAAAGCTTGTTTTACAACCATCATGACCAACAACCAGAATCTAAGAGTGAAAAGCCAATAATGGCACACCAGTCATGCAGACCGTGTCAAAACTCACACACATGGGTGAAAACCGTAAAGATCGGGGGCTGCAGGTAAAGGCGTTGCAGCTGTTTTTGCTCAGTTTTTATCTGAACTCTGACAGTTGACACTAATTCACAGTGGGTCACATCTAACCTCAAAAGAAAGCCTTTTTCTTTCACTCCATCGGTCTTTTCCACCTCACAAAAATACTTGGAGCCGCTCTCACACCCATACTGCGCTAAAATCTCAGACACTTCTATGGACCATCGGTGGGTTTCTTGGCTGCACGCTGTCGTTCACACAATCAGGTTAGCCGGTGAAAGCGGCAGGTGAAGTTCAGAGGGTTTTTTTGAGTTTATCCATATTTGTGGTTGGAGATATGAAGTCAGGTACAGGATGAACCTGTGCAAACTGCAAAGAGTTATCTGGGACTCAAACCCCTTCACGTATGAATCTCCTTCTGGTTATCATTATGTAACTAACTTCCTAGCTATGAAAAACGTAATTACGTTTTGGAAATAAGACATGCATATTTTCCGGTGTAAAGTGTGGCCTGCAATATTTTCTCAGTTTACACTGATATATGTACCGTATTTTTCTTCCCTGAGGAGTTATGTTAGTTATATATTAAGATTATGAAATATAGACACAAGAACAAAGAAACTGAGCGTGAAAGAAAATATATGTTCAAGAACTGTGCAATTCAGCTCTTTAATAAGCTCCTGAGATATAGAGCTTGAGATCTTGTACAAGATATATTTATGATTAAAATATTTTTTACTTCGTAATTATTCTCTTTTATTAAGCAATATACAAGCTTGATAAGAGAACCAGTGCCCAAAACAGGACATAATTTGTGCAGCAACTAATTTTGCCAATTATTCTTTTTAGCACCACCTATATCAGAAGCATCCACAACACCCAAGTTACTAAAACCAACCACAACTACAACAACCACTGCTCAACAGAGAGGTCAGTTGACTACAGTTACCACTACAGGGACCAGAGCTGTAAATAAGACACCCAAATCACCAGCTGTACTTCCCCAAACCACCACGCCTCCCTCGCTGGAGTCTTTCCCTCCGCCGGAGCGCTTCTGCGAGAGCGTAGAGCTCAGGGACATTCTGTGGCCGCAGACGCAGAGGGGCATGCTGGTGGAACGACCCTGCCCCAAAGGAACCCGAGGTGGGTGCATGTACCTGTTGAAGTGTAACACACTGCACTTTTCCACTCGGGACTCTTTGAATTGCTATCAGTCACACACTAGCTGATATGCATTTGGCCTCTAGGCGAAGGGAAATGTGTCTATTCTCTTAGGATCGGACATTTGAATAAAGCAATAAAGCCTTGAGAGGCCATGCGTTGCAGTGATTTTACATTTAGCTTTAATCTTGTTAGCGAAGGTGTTTACTTCTTCGAATAAATTATTTGTTAATAATAATTAACATGTATTTATGCCAATGTATGTGTTATTTGGCAAGTCGTCTTGCTTTTATAGTACACATCTTAAAAATCCTTATTGATGCTTTATTGCAATATGTTTTTTGTTTTGTTTTGTTTTGTTTTGTTTTGTTTTGTTTTGTTTTGTGGACACATGCTTATTCATGCATATCCTTTATTATTATTTTAAGATTAACTGTTTAATTGTATTATTATTTATTTTTCTTTTTTTACCTCAAGTTAGATGCCATTTGATTTCAAAACCAGTATCATAACTTGTTATGGTTTAAATTTAAATTTTGTCAAAATGTTAAAGTAAAACAAGGTGTAAACAGACTGCAACTAAATTCAGATTTTGCGTTGGCTGTGCTTTAAAATTAATTTATTACAAGTGAAGGCTTTTTGAATGTCTGACCGTAATCAGTGTTGAGTAAGATTTTAAGGTTAACCAGCTTGCCTATTATTTATACATGATTAACAGCTCAAAGCATAGTAGTGATTTCGATAGATATTTCGAACAGGAGTGAGATTTAATAAATTACATTAATAAATTAATTAAAATAGTTATTACTACTTATTACATTTTAGGATAGGATAATCAGATTGACAATCTATGCCATATGTATTTATAAAAGAGTGCACAAACTAATGTGGCTAATAATAATGATGATGAAAATGATGTTGTCTTTATTTAAACAGGCACTGCCTCCTACCTGTGTGTTCTCTCCACTGGGACTTGGAACCCAAAAGGCCCAGATCTGAGCAACTGCACATCCCACTGGGTAAATCAAGTCGCACAAAAGGTTTGTAGTTCCAGAGTATATCTGTCCTTGCAGAACAAGGAGCAAAAAAAAAGTGACAGTCATAAAGTCATAAAAATAAAATACTCTCCTGTGCCGTATTTTGGAGCTCATTCTTTCTGTTATCACTTGTTAAGATGAAGACACACAGCCTTCAAACATTCAACAGGGATTTTGCAGATTGATCTGTGTGTGCACTTTTGCGTTAATGCGAGGTGCTTCCTGTAAATAGAATGGATGTGCACAATGGGACACCAAACGTCCTACCATACAGCCACAAAAATGAACTAAAAGAGCAGAAATGCTTCAGACATTCAAACCCAGGAAGTGTTTCCAAATGCTCTTCCAAAGTGTTACCAGTTTCTAATGATAGCTGTAATTGCTCGCGGGGGCTGTTGCTGACTCAGCGTGATGATGTCATAATGGGAGTCAGGAGCCTCGTAGATACAAAATGATATTTTTCAGAGCCATGCTGTGAGGTTAATTTGTGTAATCTTTCAGATCCGGAGCGGGGAAAACGCAGCCAACCTGGCGAACGAGCTGGCCAAACATACCAAAGGAGCCATCTTTGCTGGTGACATTAGCTCTACCATGAGGCTCATGGAGCAGCTGGTGGATATTCTAGACGCTCAGTTACAGGAACTGCGACCCAGCGAGAAAGACTCCACCGGCCGCAGCTTCAATAAGGTATTAACAGGATTTCATTTTCAACATGATTTTTTAATAAGCAGCAGCATGCCGTGGACATTTCAGAGGCCATTTGCTTAAAGGACACTTGCTTCAAAAAAGACAGCATCAAACTCATTGTGTTACACCCCATTGTGCTTTTAGAGAATTGAAAAAAGTATAAAGCACAGGCTAAAGTGAATTACTCAGTGGGTTTTAATGGAAAAAATAGTATGTCTGATCAGAACTCGTGTTTCTAGATGCACAGGGCGATGGGTATGCCCAAGATGCTTGGATGATATACATTGTCTGGTGCGCATCAGTACATGCATTTTCGGGTAATATTGTGTAATGGTTGAGGACTTTTAGTTGCATTATAGTGATAATAAGGTTGAAGCTGCCACAACAGCTTTTAAATGCATGAATGCAAATGTGTAACAAAGTTGACACGAAGGAAAGATTAAGAAATAATGAATCTCTAGGAAATGAATTTAAATTCAAAAATAAGTGGTATGTGACAAAGGGGCTGGTGGTATCACAACAGCATAATAATATGTCCCAGTATTAGCGCACTGTCTGGCACACTCATACTCTCATATCACCAGAATAGCACTTATTTTACTGCATTTTACAAGTATGCAAATTACAGCACAGACACTTTCTGAAAATAGGTCACAAGGAGAAGAATGAAGCCAGTTATCAGTCTACAAAAACGATTAGCTGCTTTTACACAAAACTTAGAGACTGCTTTATGTGCTTAGCATCATATTTGGATACAACTGGATACAATGTTATGTAATGGTCACTTCAGCTATTAGAAATCTTGGGGGCATACATTCATCAAACATGAGCTTTAGAGATATGCGGCTCTATTCAGCATGTTCTAACTGGATATTAGTTGTTAAAGACATAGTTCAACCTAATTTTTAATTCTGTCATCATTCACTCGTAAGTCGTCTGTGAACAAATACTCATATTTTTAATGCTACCTGAGATAACTGTGTCCTTCCATTGAAAGTCCATAAGCTTTAAAGCTTTAACAAGTTTGTCATTGTAAACATATGAATTAAGTAGTTTGATTGCAGTTTTCCGAGGGGACACATTATGTCAAACTTATTTAGACTTTTATTCAAATGTAAACACTGTTCAGTGCACATAAAATGGACAAAGGCACCTCAAAGGCATGCTTCACATACAAGAACAAACTTCATTAGTTCTTGTTCATCAAGCAACAATGTTTGAGCTTCTGTTTGTTTATTTTTTATGTAATGTGATCTATGCATTTATGCATGCAAGTTGATTAGTGTTTAAATGTGAAGCTAAACTAAATCTGTTCATCATAAAAAGTGAGCTTGTTGGATTAAACTGTTTGCTTCATACATTTTACTGTAGTTTGGAATCTCATGAGGCTGAGTAAACGATAACAGATTCTTCATTTTTGGGTGAACTATCCCATTTAAGTAAATGAATTTTATAGTTACAGTCCAGTGGAAGGGATTGAAGGGACAACGGCCTGATTGCAAAGAGTTTGGTTCACTATAACTAGAAATGCATTTGTCCCATCGAGCCACATATGGACATCAGCCAGTGTAATTTACTGAACAGGACATGCAGGATCAACATCTTTCCATGAAACGCTAACACTTTACAATAAAGTTCATTTGTTCACATTAGTTAACATGAACTAAGAATAAACAATGCTTCTACTGCATCTTAGTTAATGCTAATTTCAGCATTTTAGCTAATTTCACATATAATAACAATAAACAAAAATTCCAAACTTAAAATTTCAAATTAAAGATTTATTTGAACTAAACCCTATTTCTACGCCTCAATTAACTTCTGATTCGCTGATTATTAATACTAATAAAATAGTTGTTAAGTTAAGGTGGGTAGAATTAGGGTTTTAGTATCAGCCATGCAACATATGTGCTTTATAAGTACTGAAAATGGCCAGTGTGTTAGTAATAGGCATGCTAATAGCCAACGAGTTAATAGTGAAAACTGGTCCCTATATTAAAGTGCTACCTAAAATACTAACCCTAAATGTTAATTTTCACCTCAAAATCCATACCCTGCTCCTTCCTCTAGTACAAACTTACAATCTAGATCCTGTAGAAGAAAAGTTTTACTTTGATTTGCACATCTTTTGATTTGGAATCACGATTTACTTTTATCCCTAATCACAAATTCTAAATCCTCACCACAAAATCGTCCATTTGATCTGAAACCTTAAGCTCTAACCCAGTTTTCTGCATTAAATCTTTACTTTCTAACCTAACCTATCCAACCCCAATCCTTTCTCCTTGTTCTGCTTCCAACTCTAAGAAATCATGATCTTGACACTAGAAGTGAACGGCACATTAATTTAGATTTGTCGACATATTGTTTTGAATTTGTTTAATCTGTAAATAAAATGTATATTGTATCCCCAATCTCAAACCCTAAATCATTCCTAAACCTCACCTTTACACCTAATCTCCAACCCAAGCCCTTCTCTTAGTTTAGTTTCCAACACCGATCTCCAAGCCTGATTCCGATCCTATAGAGGTAAACCGCACGCTAATTTAGGCAGTCTGCATCTGAATATTGTTTTGCATATGTTTCATTTGCATATTTCAGATGCTAATGAGCTACTGATTCTATTTTTACTAGTAAGAGCACCTGAGGGTTTTGAAATCACCAGGCTAAATGTGTTGTTCTGAAAGCAAGGCCACTCTGTACACCCCTACATTCATCCGTTACATGATTTCATCATAGCAGACCCAACTGCTATACTGTGTTTCTAAAGTGCTTGTGGATTGGAGAACCCATTAGTACACCATCAACCTTTCTAACTGTCTGTCTTTGGTCTGTTTTTGTTCTTGTGTGTGTCCTCTCTCAAATGAAAAAGCTTCAAAAGCGAGAAAGGACGTGCAGGGCGTATATGAAGGTATATCTGTGCTACGCTACTATGCTCTTCACTTGTTTCTGTACTTTCTCTTCTTCTTTTCCTGCTATTGTTTCTCAGCATGGTCTTTTGTCCTTTCATTCTCACTGTCGCTACAGCATTTCACTCCGCTTGTATCCTCACTCCCGGAGGTTCAATATTTTCCGTGGATTGGAAATTGTGTGGCTGTAATTTTTATGCCCAGTTCATACCTTTTATGTTTATGTTTATTTCTGTTCTCAGTTTCTTTATTGTTAAAGTCATGTGTTAATATCTGTTGACGTGTGTTTGAGCTGCAGGTCGGCAGTGCATGTTATTCTTATTGGTTATAAAGGGTAGATGTCAATTTGTGGTGTTTGAAATTTGTTGATTGCTACATTGGTCTTTTCACATCATTTTCAACTATTTGCTTAGACCTAGCAAAAATGAAAAATGTAAGTATGACAGGAGAGATTACATGAAAGGCAGGATTCTGTTTCAAAAAGGCAAATCAATGTAAAATAAATCAGCGAATGTGAAACCCTAGGCTGTAAAGATGCACATATCATCTTTTAATTTTTATTGGTGTGTAGGAGCAGTTGAGAGTAGTTGAAAATGACCATGAAAATGTAGGAAATTAGAGCTTGTGTGAGTCAGAGCTGAACAATAATTATCAAAGGAGGCGACAAGTATGAATCGATATTTTTGTCTGGTGGTGTGTGTGTGTGTGTGTTCATAGAAGCTCTGAATAAACAGTATGAGAGCGTAAGGTTGTAAAATAAAAAAATAAAAAGTGCATTGCTAGAGTTCCCGAATGTAACATCGTAGAAACCTACTGCATTTTGTTTGAATTCTTTGACAATGTTAACAGGTGGTTATTTTTTTCATTTAAATTGATGACACAGAACAATGATGTCTTTATCTGTGCATTCATACGGTGTCACAACCGGCTGTCTTTCTTTACCTCATATGTGTCCGTTTACGTGCTTGAAGAGCCTTTGACATTCGATACTGCGCTCTTGAGACAGACAGAGCATGTCGGGCTCATTTCTGCAGCCTGTTTTTATGTGTGTCACCTGATAACGACCTAAAACAAAGTGTGCATGTTTGCTTTCATTTGGGCACGGGCAGACAGCTGCTGATAAAGTCAAGGCTTTGACATTTGACCTTACTACAGTGGTTAGTGCTGACACAAGCGTCTCATTGGGCTGCAGGCTATCGTGGATACAGTCGACAACCTCCTCAGACCGGAGGCTCTGAAATCGTGGCGAGATATGAATACCACGGAGCAGACGCACGCAGCAACTATGTTACTGGACACCCTGGAGGAAGGAGCCTTTGTCCTTGCTGACAATTTAATGGAACCGGCCATCGTGAAAGTACCAGCCAGTAATATAAGTGAGTACGAGTGATGCGCAAAACTAATAGAGGTGACAATGTAAACAGCTTATTTTGCAGCTGATCTGTTTGAGTTTGCAAATATGCTTCAGATGTAGAAATTATTATAGCAGTGGCCACTAAGACATGTTGGCAACTCCGTCTTATACTATTTTAAACAGCATTTTTTTTTAAATTCTTTTCTTACTGTTATGCATGCAGCTTTTACGACCACATATTAATTGAGACTCTACATGGAATATTTCTACTCCATTCATTTGCCACACCACAGGACCTTTTGAAAATGAAGTGAAGGCAAAAACGTGATTAAAAATTGTGAATAAAGGCATTTTGACCAGTTACACGGCTAAATCCTGCTACAATCTAAGCATCGAATTGTCGACTATTCGAGGACACCCCTAGTGCAAACATATATATTTTTTTCTGTGTAAATAAGGCTTATTATAAATTGCGCCTAGTATAGAAAACTTAATTACATGTGATTTAAATCATGACAGAAGACCCAGAATATCCAGAGTTGTAGTGTAAATAAACTCACTTTTCAAAAAAACTGCTAGTAAAGGAAGCCATATCGTTGTGGTCTGCTACATCCGCTATAGCCTAGCACTTAAAACTTTAGAATAGCGTTATGCAAATTGCGTTCAGCACAGGATTTGTGGGTGAGATTCACCACTAACTGATTTGCATAATTCCTGTAGTGAACTGAACAACGCTATGCATGCAAATAAACCGCAATTCATTCTCAATGAATTCCCCCCATTATTATAATTTTTTCTGTTTTCGCTCGGTGAACTAACATTGTGAAACATCTTATTTCTCTCCGCAGTTCTGGATGTTTACGTGCTGAGCACAGATGGGCAGGTTCAAGATTTCAGGTTTCCCCAGAGCGGCAGGAGTGGTATTTCTATCCAATTGTCTTCCAATACGGTGAAACTCAACAGTCGTAATGGTACGTTCCAGCCCACATGCGAACTCTCTCATACACGGTCATTAGTACAAATTCCAGTGAGAATAAGAACATATAAGATCCAATTGTTCCTGTCACTATGGAGATAGAAATGCTCTCTTGCACAGAAAAAGATCTGAACATTGATGTGAACATACTGCTCAACATATGTTGTTTTTCGAAAAACATAACTGGGTCTGCTGCAGGGTCACTTGGGAAAAAAGATCCATATAAAGAAGTTAGAAAGTTTTGTGGGATATATACGTTTATTTATGGGATGATCAAGTTATGTGCAAAATCCTACTCTCCACAGACTTGCTTACCTAATTGTACCAAATGTAAATTCTCATTTTCCTGTATTAACTATAAGGTGAAATAAAACTTAGATTTGGGTTTCTTGACAGACTCACTGACATAATAGAATTTAATGAGAGGTAAGGTGTGCCGTTTTCTCTTTGCAGGTGTTGCCAAGTTGGTTTTTGCCCTTTATAAGAACCTGGGGCAGTTTCTGAGCACAGAGAATGCAACAATGAAGCTCGGCCATGAGGCTAACGGACGCAATCTCTCAGTGGCTGTGAATTCCGACGTCATCGCCGCCTCAATAAACAAAGAATCCAGTCGTGTATTTATATCGGAGCCTGTGATTTTCACCCTGGAGCACATCGACGTGAGTGCAAGCAATAAACAAACAAAGGGATCGTAAAAGCAGCGGGATAGCAAAGCAAGACGGCGAAGAAAATAAAATAAAAACAGTCTCAATTCAAACACCCTACAAGGTCACAGAGGGGTTTATTTAAGCCATCGAACATGAAATTAACAAAGTCTGAACCAATGATTATTACCAGCCTAGACCAAATTCTTAATGAAAACTAATTCGTTTGTCGACATTAGGATGTAAATGATGCAATTTCCTTTTTTTGGAGTGGAAAATTAACTCCCAGATTAGCTATACAATGCAGGATGAAATTACCAGAGGACCAATTATCATCTCGCTCTCTTTTAAAGTGTCAGGAGCGCTCCCAGAGGAGACCCGGCTTGATTTTTGCTCTCTATCAAAGTAATTGTGTGATTTCCACAGACATGCCTTCAAACCATTCTGCCCCCTGTTAGCACCTCATATAATCAATGGTCCCATGCTAGATTTCGCACTCATTTAACCTTATTAGATTCTTTAGTCGTTTATGTGAGAACACACACTGCGCATTCAAGAGTGTTTGATATGACCAGTGTATCATTTGCGAAAGAACGAACCGTCAGGGTGAATTAGCATGCCGTTCCCCTAACGTTCAGATGGACGGCTGCTAAATATCACTTCATTATCTTCTGCTAACTTATGGAAAATATTCCTGTCGCCTCCTTTCGATTACAGATGCAACATTACTATAACTCCAACTGCTCTTTTTGGAACTACTCCGAGAGAACCATGATGGGATACTGGTCCACTCAGGGCTGCAAACTCATCCACGCCAATAAAAGTCACACCACCTGCTCCTGTAGTCATCTCACCAACTTTGCGGTGCTCATGGCTCATCGAGAGCTGCTGGTAAGATGCGATCTTCATAAATATTTAAGCTTTTGTCCATGCGTTACTGTGGAACCCAGCTGTTATAATAGACACCGCCAACACTCATCTGCCTCTCTAAGCCAAATGGATTGCAGACGGCTACAAATCAGTCTGTTTTAGAGTTTGTCTACTTATGATATTAAAGTGTTTGGTAACACTTTAGAACAGGGAAGACTTATTCACTCTTAACTATGACTTTTCCCTCAATAAATTCCTAATTTGTTGCTTTTTAATAGTTTGGAAGATAGTTGTTTAGTTTAGTTAATGGATAGAATTAGGGATGTAGAATAAGATATTAATATGTGCTTAATAACTACTAATAAATGGTAGATATTCTAGTCATATTCATGCTAAAATTACATAACTGGTAAAGAGACCCTGGAAGTGTTACAGAGTGTTTTATAGTTTGTATATTTATGATATTGAATAAATGTTTAAAGCCGAACTTTCTGTGCCACCAGTGGGAAAAACATAAATATAAAACTGTCTAATGAACATCACAATTTATCTTACATGCAAAACTGATGTGTTTTATTCAATTTAAATTTTTAATTTGGAGAGGGAAACATTTTACTAGTTTCTGGAAATGTGTTGCAGTTTCTGTATTGCAAAAGCCTTTGAAATGCACTTGTTAAATGTGACCTGCTTCTAATTTGTATTTTTTCTCCTCTGTATTTGTTTGTTTCCCAGGGTGCAGATAAAGTCCAGGAGCTGTTGTTGAGCGTCATCAGTCGTGTGGGTATCGTGGTATCCCTCATCTGTCTGGCCATGAGCATCTTCACCTTCTGTTTCTTCCGTGGGTTGCAGAGTGACAGGAACACCATCCACAAGAACCTGTGCATAAACCTTTCCATCGCAGAGCTCATCTTTCTCATCGGAATCGACATGACGGAGCCCAGGGTAACGTTACCTTGAATGGATGTGATGTTTTCAGCGAGTCCCAGCGAAGTCCAGCAGAATTTTGACAAATGATTATAGTTTTTCAGGCTTACTGGATTTTTTGTGAGTCAATAACTTGACACTTTTTGTCCAGAATTTATTTGAAGAAATGCTTTTCAAATGAACGTAAAATCTATTTTTTAAAATAGATTTTTACATTTTACCCTAATTTTGCCCTCATTTTATATCTGAAAATCTCAGGTGAGGGAAAAACAAGTTTTATTGAATGTGTATTGTTGCGCGTCGCGAGTTTGAGTCCCGGCTCACAGACCTTTCCTGATCCCGTCCCCCTATCTCTCTACCGCTTCACTTCCTGTCAACACTGATCCATCCTATCAAATAAACCCAAAAAATAAATATTTTAAAAAATTTGTTTTATTAACCCTAACCCTAATATTAAAAGGAAAAAAAAATATTAGCTGGAACATAGCTGTGGGGATTTTCACTCATTCAAACAAAACGGCATCAGAGATGGGGCCAGGCTTGTTGTTCCAGTTTATTCCAAATGTGATCAGTGGGGTTCAGTTCTGGGCTAGCGTGGGCCAGTCAAGTTCTTCCACACCAGTAAACCATTTCTTCACAGACCTCGCTTTGTACACAAAAGGCATTATCATGCTGAAACAGAAAAGGCCGTCTCCAAACTTTGCCAGAAAAGTTGGAAGCGCACTATTCTCTAGACTGTCGTTTTAGGCCGAAGCATTAAGATTTGTTTTCACTGGAATTAAGAGGCCCTGCCAAAGCCATTAATTAGAAGGAGGTCCACATACATTTGGCTACATATCGCATAGCTATATTACCTGACATTTTTAAAGCCATTAAATCAAATCTTTTGTTGAAAAGGTGTTATAAAAAAAAAAAGAAACCAACATAAATACTATTTTTTTTTTCCCCTTTGGACGTTATCTTGCTAGTCTAGAAATTTCTTGAAACGTGTTTACAACATTCAGTCAGACAGAGTGAGTAATTTGGTGCTTTTTTATATCTATATCTATCTATCTATCTATATATATATATATATATGTATATATATATTTTTTTTCATAAGATGCATTTCACATTAATGTATTTTAACCTTTTACACTAAACATATTTTAAATGTTAAAACTGAAATCAAGCTAGATAATGTCAATGTCAAAATATTGTTTAACTGTCCTCGGTTAGTAATAAACAAAGAAAATATAATTAAAATAGCTGAAAGAAATCATAAAATAGAATTACAAAGCTAACCAAAACTTTCCTGAAAATGTTCTAAAAGTTAATAAAACTTAAAAAAACATTTTAAATAAAATACAATAAAATACATTTTATACTACAGTAGATTTTCAAGCTTTGACCCTTGTGTCTGTCCCACAGATGGCCTGCTCCATAATTGCAGGAATCCTGCATTACTTTTTTCTGGCATCTTTCGCATGGATGAGTTTGGAAGGGGTTCAGCTCTATCTGATGCTGGTGGAGGTCTTCGAGAGTGAATATTCACGCAGGAGGTATTTCTACATGGCAGGATACCTCCTCCCCGCTGTGGTCGTGGGTGTTTCCGCTGCTGTAGACTACAGAAGCTACGGGACCAAGAAAGCGTAAGCAAGCATTTTCTTTTCCCCTTTTTTTTAATGCAACACTGTCTGTAGGAGCATACCACAATCTGACGGGTCCATAGGTAACACACACACACATAAAGTCTTCAGAGGATGCCTTACAGTACAAAATGTGGTTTCCAGGCAGGGCTGCATGCGTTAGTGTCTTTTGTTCAAAGAGTCTCTGGTGACCTGTTGTTTGTAAATGCTCTCTAACGGAGACGAGGGCTGCATGAGAAAGAGGCTTTTACGCAGATTAATGGCGGTGCTTCAGCCCTGCATGGGCTCTTGGGTTGCTCCTTATAACACATAAACAGGTGGTAGCGTGTTGGCCCTGTCTGCCACATCACTGTCTCTTAATACGAAGCAGAGTGCATTATGTTTATATTGTTACGAAAGCGATGCTTGTAGCATTGCATTTGTCTCAGATGTTTCTATGGTTTCTTAGAGCACCGAAGAACATTGACAATTTATATGATCAGTGTTTCCCACTCTAGAGAAACTGGATCTGTTACAGGAAATTACTGTCTTTTAGCAGCGTTTAATAAACGAATGAAGAATTAACCCATATAAAACATTGTAATGGAACCCACATGAGCCTGCTCAGTAACAGATACCGTCCTTAGTGTGTATGTTTATTGGTGCTGTTTGCAAAGGGAAGAATTTTCAATACAATTGTTCTTACAAAACTACTCAAATTAATTGGTAATTGCATTCCAAAATGTGTCAGAATGAAGTTCACGCAATGATGCAAGTATCTGCTTGTTAAAACTGACTTTCCGGGTCCAAACGCTTTATCAGATGCCAAAAGCACATAACAAATGGTTCTAATATACACTCATGGTGTGCTGTAATACTACCGAAGTATCACAATACCAACTTTTATCTCCTTTCCAAAATATCAGCTGACCAGAGAGAAATCATGTTTTATGAATCTTTAAAATACGGTAGGCAGGATACAGTAAGCCTGGAGGCTGTAGTGTTCACTCTTTAGCTTAAAGGCATAGTTTACACAAAAATGTAAATTTTATCATTATCATTTACTTACCCTTATGTTATTCCAATTTTGTATGAATTTCTTTCTTCTGTTGAAGACAAAAGAGATACTCTGGGAACCAAACTGCGCTATGGAAGTAGATGGCAGTAACTGTTTAGTTTTCCCATATTCTTGACAATTTAGCCTTTTGTGTTCAATGGAAGAACGAAATCCATACAGGTTTGAAACAAAATTAGAATTTTTTGAGGGATCTATCATTATATGATATTCTTGTAAAATATGTATGAACTGTTTGAGAGATAGTGTTGGTCATTCCCTTCACCTCAATTTCTGGGATGATAAGCAGTTAAAAAAATCTCACTCGATAGCTGATAGCCCCCCAATTTTTTATCTAGACCTACACACCTCCAATGTCGTATCTAGAAAGTGTGTGGAAGCACCCTTAGTTAGCGAACATGTTGCTTTTGTCTGAAGTAGTAGATTGGCTTAGACCTGTTTTCTATAAGCTGCCATGTTCCATTTCTTTTATTGTGAGTATGTTGTCTTTGCAGATGTTGGCTCAGGATGGACAACCACTTCATCTGGAGTTTCATCGGACCTGTCACCTTCATTATTATGGTGCGTTCAATATCTGCTAACCTTCACATGTCTTAAGATTGTATATGGCACGTACATGAGTGTGTGTGATTAAGTGAGGAATACATGCGTCAGGTGAAAGAACAAGAAGTAGAATGTTTCTGTGCAGGGAAAGGCTGTGTCTCAGAGTTTAAAGAGTAATTGACAAAATCCTCCCGTGCAAAAACATTGAGCTGCCTTTGTTTCTTCAGTCTTATTCAACAGATTGCAGCTCATCGATTTCTGCTTAGATCGGTTCAGTCTCGGCAGACCCAGTCAATGCAGCCTGCAGAGAGGTTCGGAAATGCTGCTCTTAAGGCTTTTTTTGTCTTTCTCGGGGATCGTTTTGATACGATGTGGCTTTTTCAACGTGGCATTAGAGCACAACATTATCCTCAAATGATACTCGGCAGGGTGCTTTCAAGCTATGGGGTCGAGACAGCCCCTCGGGATGCGGATAGAAGAAACGGCAATGTCAAATAATACAAATCAAAGACACATATTGTCATGGTTCAGCCTTTTAAGGAGGTAGCTGAGGACACTACAGTTTGTTTGTTTGCCATGAGATGCCGGTCATAAGGCACGCTGGATTGACACAGCTGCAGTTTAAGCTTGCTGTTATTTGCGAATAAGAGATTAGAGCATTGGACTAGATTGGGGAGGTTAAAAGGAAGTAGGCCTGAGAGAGACAAAGATAGAGAGAGTCTGCGTGGTGGAAAGACTAGCAGGTGGTATTCACATCTGTCTGGCTGTTTGTTTGCCCTCTAATCTCTGGATGAAAAAACAAATCGTCTTCCTGAAAATGGAAGGACAAGTAGAGATGTTTGTAGAGGGTAGACTTTATTATATCCTTTATAGTTATGTAAACAGACCAGGTGATCTCCCTGCCAGGGTGAACGGTGATGGAAGCTCTGTTTATTGGAAAGACTTGTAGTTTTTAGTTGAAAACAGACACGCAGATGGTTCAATCACTGGTTTGGGCCGCAGTAAAATATAGAAGGTAATTAGAGAAGTGGCCTGAAACAATTGTAGAGGAGAGACTGAAACATCTACATCTGCTTTTAATAATAAAAGGCCATAAAATGATCCAGCGTTAATAAAAAAATATATAAAATAAGTAATTAAACACATAATTGAATGAAATCTGTCACATGACTATAGAGCAAATATAAAATAAATAAAAGAAATTTCAAACTTTTAAAAAATTTAATTACTCATTAACTTTAAAATTTAGCAGTCAACTATGGCTAATATATAAAAATTAATATAACATTTACAACAAAATTTACTTGATAATAAAAAATGTGATTTGATGTGACTTGAATATTTGAATAATTTTTTTGACAATGTTTTATTCACATTTAACCTTGACTAGTTAGGTATTTGATGCTCTCAATTAATAGGTCATAAAAGAAAAAGTGCATAATATTTAGGGATTATCATAATATTGCACAAAAAAATATAATTTCAGTTGAGTTGCTGTCTATGGAGGGTCAGATAGCTCTCAGACTTCATCAGAAATATCGTCATTTGTGTTCCCGAAGATGAACAAAGGGCTTATTGTTTTGGAACGACATGAGGGTCAGTAATTAATTACATAATTTAAATTGTTGGGTGAACTAACCCCTTAAAGAGGCAGACAAGCTGCGAGATACTGCAAACAATGCTCTTTTTTTTTGCAGCCATGCATGGAGGAAGCCCTACAAACGCTGAGATATGTTCATTTAGCCTCTGCAGCGCTGGATGAGGCGTGATGTATGTGTTTGCGGTGTTGCTGATAATCAGAATACGTGTTCCAGTCATCAGCGGCAGAAAGCTTGTGACCCTTTATGAAGCTGATTTATTGTTGCATGCTCTGCTCGGACAGCAAGCAGGACTCGTAGTCCTCAGGCTGCTTGACAATGCTAGATAAAGCACAAAGACCAGAGCCTCTCAGGGGAACGAAGACCAAGGTTTCCCCCAACCTCTGACCCCTGATTCTCAGCAGATTGGCTTTGTCCTTGTCAATGAGAGAGCCAGAGCGAGTCTCATTATTCAGAGTTTCACCCATTTCGCCGTGCAGAGGGAAAGAATGGTGTGATCCTGTTCAATTAGTTGAAGCCTATTGTGGTTCTCATTATTCTACATCTATTTTCAGCGTCCTCATGCCCGATGCTGCAGCGATGTAGAGCTCCATGAATTTCACAGCTAATCTAGTTCCCTTTTCCACCAATAGGGTCCCAGAGCCAGTGTTTCCACAACAGAAAACACAATTCTGAGCCATAAACGTTGGTTTGACATTTGCTGTTAGTGCCATTTGGTCTTAAAAATGTCTATTTTAACCAGGAAGAAAGTTTCCACTTTCACTCAGGTTCACTGGAAATACGTATCTGTGTCAGCATTTCAGCAAAAATTTAGGCTTGTGCATTTTGTGACACATTCAAAACTGAAACATGCTGTGAATGGTGATAAAAACTAAATCTGGCAATATTTTATTTAAATTCTTTTTTCTTTTTTTGTTTGTACGTATTGCAGCGTTTCAGAAATGCAATGCAAGCAAATGTGAGATAAAAATGCATTTTTAGTTCATTTTACAAGTCTTTGAGCCTTTTATGTTGCAGTCACATCCAAGCTCTCAGTATTCCCAAGTAATTGACTTTTTGCAGGGAATATGATTGACAGGTGATCTGTCTAATCATAAAACAGAATCAGAATCATGGTTAAAATCAAAAACTCCCAATGTTCATTCATGTTTATTTTATGCTATAACTGTTAAAAAGGAAGAGATGATTGATTCATGTGCCACTTGAACTAAGGCACTACAGCAATCTGTCACAACAGCTGCAAAACTGTATTTATTGATTTTTTGTAATTATAATTTTTTTTATTAATTATAAAATTTGAAAGCCGAGATTTTGTTTCATACCAGAAGTAACCTGTTCTACTATGTGTACGTGTTGTCAATTTTTTCAATTAATTTTTCACAACTCATTTTTTAGAACATGATATGCCATGGCTTGTCGGACATACTGTAGCAACACTAACTAAGTGGGGCCGGTCTTTGCAAAGGGTCAAAACTGAGTAAGTTTACTACAGTAGAGATGCTAAGGAGCTGCTGATGTGATGCAAGTGTCAACTTTAAAAATGCATTACTTTAAAAATAATTTACTAGGCTAAAAGCGTTTTGAACACAACATTAAGCAAAGAGCCATGCAAAAAAATGCTTTTATTAATTATTTTATCAATTATTTTATTATCATTTGTGTTTAAAGGAACAAAACTTGTTGGTGTTTTACTGCTACTGGTGGTCATTTCCACTGGAAACTGCAATCAGTTGTATGTATTTTTTGTTGTAAGTTTTTGGAATATTTTAGAGATGGTCCACCAACACTAAACTATTTGCTGTAAACAGGTTATGAAGTAATATAGTTTGTAACTGCATTATATGGCTCTCAAGTATGTGAAAACTTGTGGCCACAGAAACTCAGACAAATTTGCGCATTCACCAGCCAAACACTGGCTCATGCAGGACAGCCACCGCCGGGTTTGGTGGAGAAGATGTGTTTTTTTTTTCAGCTCTGGGGCACCAGGCATATAAGATTCATGAAAACCAGGACACTGAGCTAATGAGCGGTCGGGAACCATTAGTGCGTGTGAGTGACGTTAAAACACGCTTGGACTGTGACACGTTTGCATCATGCAGACAGTTCCATCTGCACCTTAAATATTTAATCTGGTTCAATCAGAGTTCAAGACACTCACACACACACATACGAGCACACGCATACAGCTTTCTCCAGCGTCCCAGAGTGGAGTTGAGGGTCTTCTGCTTGGCTAGCGGTGATGATTCAGGAACGGGGGGGTTTGTTAAGGAAAAGCTCTTTTCGGAGTGGAGGAAGCCCATGGGACAGGCAGGAACAAGGAGCTTTAGGAGTGTAGTGGCTGCTTTGCTGGGTTACCACTCCCTCTGCTGAGCGTCCTTACTTCCTCTCGTCTCATCAGATCACTGTCAGTGCTCTGGCGGCGTGAGAGGCCTTTTATAGCTCTGCGCTCATAAATTCGGGCGCAGGGGCTGTGAAAACCAGGCACGACCCCGCCACCCCCCTCCCCTCTCTTTCTATCTCTCTCGCCGTGATGTCTCTGAGAAACCGTGGCGCTTGATTGCATGAGCAGCACGTTATTGATCGCCATCGCTGTTTTGATGGCAGAATGATGAGCTTGTGTGCCCGAACAAGGAGCCCAACTGAAGAGCTTGTTTGAGCTGGTGACACCGCCACTTATGAGAGCGACCGCAAATGATAGACTGCTACGTCCTCGCCTGTCTGTGCTCCAGAAAATGGACTAGAGCAGAAAATGTTCCGTCACCACATAGTTGTCCCACATAGTTGCAGCTATTGGGAAGTCATTTTACACAGTACGTGATAAAGTATGACCAATGCATTACTTTAGGTTGTTACAAGGTCCATCTCGTCGTGTGTGTGTGTGTCTTCGATGTCCATGAATGTTTTAAAATTGCAAATGAAACATGCTTATACTGAAATTTTCTAGGCAACATTTAAAAACACTGAACATTTGTAGATGAAAGATATTGGACACTCTTAAACTGTTTTTTTCACTGAGCAAAGTAACTCATCATTAGCACAAAGCAACACTGAACAAAATGTATTAACTAGCTTAATTTCTAAAGGCAGCTTCTGTAACATGATTACCTAAGAAACCAAATCTGATTCCTACATTTTGAAGTAAGAGCAACTGTTAATCAATTTAAGCTGCTATTATGTTTACTCGAAAAAAATGGCACTGGTGTCAATAAATGGAAAATGCATTGTTTTCAAAAGGGTTTTGACTGTTTAGTTTAAACATGAAATGAAAGATTATTTGTTTCTCATTTACACTGAGCAAAACATATTTATTCTAGGTTATTTGTTATTAAAATATATCTTACTTATTAACAAATTGAATATCTAGGTATTTAAAGTAATATTTTAATATATAAATAAATATATATATATATATATATAATTTTTAGGTTTTTATATTATTATGTTTTTAATATTTATGACTAATATCTGTGGCATGCTGTTGATAGCCATAGAAAGTATATTTGACTGTAAATAAAATACATTATTTTGTCCCTAGGTTTGTTAAACAGGCAAAATATATTTACAGTAAACGCACCATACAATCAGTAAAAATAATAAACACGCGAGTCCCATGTGTGATTTCCTTTCGCATTAGTGTGATAGTTTGGTGGAAGTGTATTTTATATGAATGATTCCCTGCTAAAATTCCTCTGTGAGTGGAACCCTGTAAATATTCATTTTCACAGACTGAGGAATGCTTTTTCTCTGACGTTTTGCAACAAATCCGTGGATGTTTGTATATGAAATAAACAAGAATATTCTTTAAAAGTTATATCTTTTTTTTTTTTTTTCTTCCCTGAGGAAGTCTCAAATATCCATTCCTCCATGTGTGGTCTCTGAGCTTCTCTGAACTATTTGTGTTTTCATTCTGCAGTTAAACGGTTTTATTGCTTTTTTGTATTCTTGTATTGATATATAGTGACACTGTATTTGGCGCCAGTCATCTTGGCTTTGTCTCGCAATATGCCAGATGGTTATTGTATTAGGCACTGGCTGAAGGGATGCTTAGATGGCTGTTTTCAATTAATGCTCCCAATAAAACTTCACTTATCTAATCTTTTAAGTTTCTTTTTTGTTTATTAACAAAGGTCTTTTGCTTTCGCACAGCTCAATCTCATCTTCCTGCTCATCACGATGTACAAAATGATGAAACACTCTACATCGCTGAAACCTGATTCCAGCCGGCTGGAGCACATCAAGTAAGTCACATTATTTTTCCCCACGATATTTCAGCTCATGTGGAGTCGAAGTGTGCCGCCACACACTAAGAAGCAGCAGCATTCCTACTCTAACATTTAGAACAGGAACAGACATTGCTTCTTGGTAACATTGCATGTAGCATCTACAAAACTGTCGTTTTGTGCTTGAATGAATTTAAGTGCGCCGACTGAAGGGATTCAGATGGACTCCAGACAGATGTTATTCTCTTCAGGTGCATGTCGTCTATTAATGTGAGAGATGGCCAGAGAGGCACGTAATGATTGAGACAGGCTCAGCGCTGTTCCTCTTTTACAGTGACCACAAAACTCTTTTTTGGAACAACTCCCTGTATTCAGAGTCTGCCTGGAGAGTGAATTCAGATGTGTGTATGTGTGTGTGTAAAGACAGCGCAGTCAAAGCACTTCCATGTGTTTCCTGTTGCGAAGAGGGAGATCTCTTTTTGTAGCTGAAAAGCTGGTTGACCACACAACTTTTTTTTTGCTGGCATGGCAATGCATGTCTTACTGAATATATTTAATAGTGAAACTTTTTTTAATGTTTTAAAATTGTGTGTGTGTGTTTTTTGTTTTTTTTGTAGATGTTGTTTTTAGTCATTTCTCCAAATGTGTTTCCAGTGATTATGGTACTTTCCACAAATAAGCCTATCATTAAATACATTAAACATTGAAATAGAATTAAAAAGAATACTTCAGTGAATTGTAAAAAGAAAAAAAAACAGAAATACTAATACTAAGTAGTAATATAATTGTTTAATGTTAGTTCACAGTGCAGTGCATTTGGTAACAAATATCAGATATGAGTTTTAATTTCACATTGACTAAGAAATGCTGTAGATGTTGATCACTGTTAGTTTGTGTTAAAATGTTCACAAATGAGAATTTAAAACTTTAGCCAATCCCAGGTTTTTGGTCACAACCCTTTGGACCCTGTTCATGGAAACAGCTTTTATATGTTTTGGATTTGATATATAACACAGATTGCATTTAATGTGATCTTTCAAACTTAACACACAGCCATCGGGGAAATATGCATATTTTATTAGATTTACAATGATATAGACATGACTAACATGCTTGAAAAATACGTTGCTCACAGGCATTGTGTCGGCGGTATGTTGTCTAAATTTCTCACCCATCACCACAGGGCGATATGAATCAATCTGCTAAACTCTGGGATCATTGCAGCATGTTGCATGTTCAGCAAGCTAATCTGCAGCATTTCGCTTCATTTCTCTGTTTCCCATTTCCCTTTGTTTTTTTCTCTCTCTTTTCTTTCTCTTTCTCTGTCCTCTCTCTGTTCTCTTACCCAAACCAGTAATTATCGCGTCTGTGATGGCTATTATAATTCTGATTTGCCTGGGTAAGATTCACCGTACTCCGTAACGTATGTCGCTCATAAAACATTACTGCCGCATTAAATAGTGTAAAACGGCAAAGTACTGGCACATTTGGCCTGAGAGAACCATCTTTAGGCTCTTTAGAAACCCTCATGAGGCAAAGCACCGTGGGACAATTAAATGTTCTTGCTTTCTGTGTAAAAAAAAAAAAAAAAAGAAGGAAGAAAAATGACAGTGGTGGTAAAGTTTTATGAAAAGTCTTGTCATGTAATCATCAAGTGTGTTAAAGACAACATGAAATCAAAATGAACCCTATCCACTATTGTACACTGTGTGTGTGTGTGTGTGTATTTTTTTTTCTGTTTACGTGATATTTCATGATAATAATAATTACTGTCAAAAAAATCCCAATCAGGTAAAAAGCTAACAGTAAGAATTAATTTAGAAACATATTTGATGTTTAATATGTACCTTTATGAAACTGAATTATTTTGAATGATATTTTAGACAAGATTTACACTTTAAAAAACAGAAGATATACATTTCATGTTGTCTTTAAGAATTCATAACAGCTATATTTATTAAGGATTTTTTTTTTTGTCTTGTCACAGCTGAGGACAAAATCTCCCTTTTTCTGTCCAGCTTTATTTGATTTTTAACTTCAGAATTCTTACATTTGGACTTCAATGCTAATCCAACTGATTTGCCTGATCTAATGTTGTCTCTCTCCTCTGCTGGCCATGCTCTCTAGCTATGAAGATAATAAACCATTTATCAAGTAAGAGCGTTAGCTGGACATCTGTGCCACAGCCTCATGGTTGCTCCCCTTGTCATCTTATTGTCTGTTTGCTGGGCTCTTTCAGAAGCACCGTCTCTGTGCTGCTCATCCATGCTATCTGTCTGTCTGTCTCTCTGTCTGTTTGTGGCTTAACTGGTTTCTTAATTTTTACTCTGCCTGGACCGTCTTAAATTGCTGTACATCTTTACTTCACACCCTCATATCCTCAAATCCTACAAACCCTTTCCACCCTCATCTTCACCCTTCATGTTATTCCTACCCTGTCATCCTACCCTTGAACTCTCAGACCTTCTCACAACTCATATGGCAACCCCTCTAATATATTCCTACATTTACAACCTCAGATGCCAAAGCTCAAATTCCCTTCATTTTCTCACACAAACCATTATGCCCACATTTACCACATACATGGGTATAATATATATGAAGCTCAGTCTCACACAAATACGTACATATTTTTTTTTTTATGGGGTGGCTAATTCAAACAAATTGCTAAATCAGATGTATTTCATGAGTTGGCGATTCCTATGAATTTGTACAAATGACCTACACCTAACCCCGTCCCTTAACCTACCCATCATGGGGTTTTAGACAAACTACTGTAGCACAAATTAGCCACTTTGTATGAATATGTACAAATTGGTTGCGAGACTGTGTTAAATATACAGTGGGTACGGAAAAGTATTCAGACACCCTTCAATTTTTCACTCTTTGACTGAAAAACAGAGAATTGTTGACATTTTTACAGATTTTTTACAGTATTTAGTAGAAGCACCCTTTTGATCGAATACAGCCATGAGTCTTTTTATCCAGGATATCCCTATACTTGGTCATATTGATCTTTCTCTCGATTGCAATTAGAATTAAGGCCAAAAAGTTCTATCTTGGTCTCATCAGACCAGAATTTTTTCTTTCTCACCATCCTCGAGTCTTTCGGGTGTTTTTTAGCAAACTCCATGCAGGCTTTAGTGTGTCTTGCACTGAGGAGAGGCTTCCGTCGGGCCGCTCTGCCATAAAACCCCGACTGGTAGAGGGCTGCATTTATGTTTGACTTTCTAAAACTTTCTCCCATCTCCCGACTCCATCTCTGGAGCTCAGCCTCAGTGATCTTTGGGTTCTTCTTTACCTCTCTCACCAAGGCTCTTCTCCCATGATAGCTCAGTTTGGCAGGACGGCCAGCTCTAGGAAGGGTTCTAGTCGTCCCAAACGTCTTCCATTGAAGTATTATGGAGGCCACTGTGCACTTAGGAATCTTAAGTGAAGCAAAATGTTTTTTGTAACCTTGGCCAGATCTGTGCCTTGCCACAATTCTGTCTCTGAGCTCTTCAGGCAGTTCCTTTGACCTCATGATTCTCATTTGCTCTGACATGCATTGTGAGCTGTAAGGTCTTATATAGACAGATGTGTGGCTTTCCTAATCAAGTCCAATCAGTATAATCAAACACAGCTGGACTCAAATGAAGGCATAGAACCATCTCAAGGATGATCAGAATAAATGGACAGCACCTGAGTGACCATGTAATATTTCAGTTTTTCTTTTTTAATAAATCTGCAAAAATGTCATAAATTCTGTGTTTTTTCTGTCAATATGGGGTGCTGTGTGTAAAAACTTAAATGGTTCTAGCAAATGTCTGCAATATAACAAAGAGTGAATAATTTAAGGGGGTCTGAATACTATTTTTATACTTACTTTATATGGTATATACTTTTAGGTTTACTTACTTACTTACTTACTTAAAGTCCATATTGTATTGTATATGTTGGCCAGTATTGCATATTTAACTGTGCATGCTGATTTCAACATATATTTTATTAAATGCTAATAATTTAAATCCCGAAATGTAGTGTCTATCTTTTATGCAACTCAGTATTAGTGCTGTCAAATGATTAATCATGATTAAGCGCATCCAAAATAAAAGTTTATGTTTGCATAATGCATGTGTGTACTGTGTATATTTATCATTTGTATATATATATATATATATATCATATATACTGTATATATATAAATACACACGTGTCAAAATTCACAAGTATTTAGCTATTTTCAGATTTCAGTTTCTATTGAAGTGTACTGTTTTCTAAACAAATCATATGCTTAGCTATTTATTTATTTAATGTAAGCCGTTTATCAGTTATGTGCTGTACGATGAAAAAAAAATGATCAGTGAATCGAATTTTAATGTCAATGCATCCTCGGCTCCATCCATTACGCCGCTCATTTATAGATCTCAGTGCACTCTTATACCCTCAGAAAATCTTTACACCCCAAAGCCTTCCAATTCCTCCTGCCTTCAAATCCTCATATGTTGGTTTCTTGTTTCATCTCTCATCTCTCCTCTGATGAAAGCAAGCTCTATCTCTTTGGTTCCTTAGCCAGCCGAGACCTGTTGTCAGCGCCTCCTCCACTAAAACGGACCAATCAGAGATGATTACTGCTCTTTCTCTTTCCCCTCCGTCTGAATGCAGCCCAGTATCATGCGTCTTTACCCAGTAGTGTGGCATGCAAAAATATCTCCACACTCCACTGCCTCAATACTGATTAAACCTTCTTTACAATAATCCCGCTTCCATATGGGATTGATTAACCTCTCAATGATATGTTCCACTGCATTTCCCATCTACTTGTGCCTAAGATGTCAGTCCAAATGATTTTCAGAACCCGTGTTTGATTTGTATTGTTTTGCTGAGATTGTAATGCTGCAATGATTTTTGCTGAAGGAAATGTCCCTCTCTCATGGCTCGTGGTTTCTGTTTCGTTTGCTCTCGAAGGTCGTGGGTCATGGGCGGCTTTGCTCTGCTGTGTCTCTTGGGCCTGACTTGGTCATTTGGCTTGTTCTTCATCAGCGAGTCGTCTGTCGTCTTGGCGTACCTCTTCACCATCTTTAACACGTTCCAGGGCATGTTTATCTTCACCTTCCACTGCCTGCTTCAGAAGAAAGTAAGTGCTTCCTGAAATATATTGTTGCAGCGCAGTTCGATTTTAACGAGAAGAGCACGTTGAAAAAGTTCACTTGAAGGAGAAAAAAATGTCTTCCTTTGAACTGCAGGTTCGGAGAGAGTACAGCAAATGCCTCCGACACACGTACTGCTGTAGCGGGATCACGACAGAGAGCTCACACAGCTCCACAAAGACCTCAACAACACGGACAAGCGCTCGCTATTCCTCTGGTACTCAGGTACAAACACTACTGACCCAATTTCTATTGTTTTCATGTCGACGACTTTTAATGTGACGTTCAGTTATGAGACACATTTCATATTTGAATGAAATGAAACTCTGCGACTGCTTCCATCTGCTCTGGTACACCCCCACCACACACACACACACAGGCACACAGGCACAGATCTTTTATCTATGTTTTTCTTGTTTTCACAGATAGATTTTGTTTTAACGTTTTTATGATGGATTGCATTATATTATAGTGAATCATAGCAATAGCTGTGTATACTATACCATGTTTAGATAGCGCTCTGGTATACTATAATATTTACTTTAAAAACCGCATTATGATATCTAATGTAGCATTTATGTTGAATAGTGTACAATCTCTGGGGTAAATATTTTTGTAATGATTTATAGTTGTAATGTGAGAATAATGAGTGGAGAGTATTTTGTTTTTTCTACAACAAAAACCTCCCCAAACAAATCAAACTCATTATGGGAAAAGATGCCCCAGTGTGCATTTACTTAAAAATTATAACACAGAGAAATGCATATAAAGAGTAAATGATGATGTTGGTGATGAATCATCCAGTTTAAGTAATATCATATGCCATATTACTTTAACCATTTCTTTTTTAAAACGTGTTGTGAATGCAAACATTCAGTCACGTAAATGCATGCATTTTGACAATTTAGTTAATTAATGACATACAAATCATATGCTGTAACAGTATCACTGTAAAAGTGAAACTTGTGAATTACACTATATAATTTTAGGTATTATTTGCAGCCTACGTTTTTGCTATTTAAATTAATTACCATTTTTAAAAAAAAAGATTTCAGATCAGATTTTAGTTTCAGTAAATAATTAATAAATATTAATATGTAAAATTATAAAAAACTAGAGGAAAAAAGGATCATCGAGGAACTTTACTTTTTCACAAAAATATGTATAAATAAATGAACTGAAATAAATAAATAAAAAATCCCCCATTAGCAAATAAACGTAAACACGTAAAATTAAGCTTTTAATATGCTTTATTTAATCATTTTCGACATAACAAACTTTGACTGTGGTACATGTATATATGTGTGTGTGTGTGTATGTTTGTATGAATGAATGGAATACTACTATAATACTACTACTACTATGAGTGGAATACTACTAATAATAATTCAATTAAAATTGCTATATATTAAACATAAAACAAAAAGGACTTTGAAGACACAGCACAAACACATTTTTAAATATTACATTTGACAAAAATACTTTTTGGTAAAAAATATCAAGAAAGGATTACAGTAAATTACGGTTCACTCTGGTAAGACACATGTGAACTTTAAGGAAACAAACTAGTGTTTAAAAGGTCGTTGAAAAGGCTTGTAAAAGTGAAGTTAGTTCAGTTCACAGTATATATAGAATTTGTTTCTAGATGCTAGATTTATTTGATATTTTGTTATAAATGAATGAATGTCATCGCATCAGATAAGTATGTCTGAAATGTCCAAAAGCAAATTCTTTTTGGGGCCACTGTACATATCAAAAAAAAAAAAAGGTGTCACATGCAATTTTTCCCTCCTGAAGATAGTGATGAGTTTAATGGCTGTTTGTTCATCTAATAGAGTCGAATCAGAAGAATGTGGAACGATACAGTCAGAAAACAGTCTGAGTCCTCTTTCATCTCAGGAGACATCAACAGCACATCAACCCTCAACCAAGGTCAGTCATACATCCAAACTCATTTAAGAAAGTTTTCTCTGAAATCATAGACTCAGATGTAGAGATGCTCTTTAATCAGTCATCCATGTTTAATATTTAAGTATTTAATTGACCTCATATTTAATAAATGATTTGGACTAATGTGCTCATTGTTTTCATTAGAATGAAATACCAAATTCATTTTCGTTTGAAACATTTTAACAACTAATTCATTTCAAATTACTTTCAAGTATATTCATGTATATTTCAAATATGTTTATTAAAAACATGTTTTTCATTTACAAGCTTATGGAAATCTTGATTACTGGTAAACATGCACAAGTATCTATTTTAAACCGCTCAGATCTGATTTTAGTTAAAGTCAACATGAAACAACATCTGCAACCCTTTTACTGTGATGTGACATATTTGTCAGATAGCAAATTAACTAGATCTTGAAAAGTGGTCTCTGTATGACAGGTGTTTGGACGGGAGGGGTGAAAAATAAGGACTGGTATCATCAGCAAAGAAGAAGCAAGTTATTACATTTTGATGAAAGATTATGATGCAAAAATACTTTTTTTTTCCTATGGAAAAACATGGACTGATGATTTGTTCACAATCACATCAGGAAAATGTACTGAGAAAGTAAATAGGGTCAACTTTAATTTCATGTTGACTTTAATGGAAAATCAAATGATAAATGTCCATTTAAGGACACAGGAAGCCAGACAAGCCCCTTTTGGGTCCGTTTTACACAGCTACAGTAGTGAGTCATGAGAAAATATGCCCTCAGTCAGCTATTTCAAGAATCTAGAAAAAAAAATGTCATTTATTATTTAGCCAGGGCTGAAATGCATGTGATGAGAAGATGATGTTCAACTCTATCTGACCTGCGGTAAGGTTGTATTATTCAGAGCCGTTTGCTTTGCCTTGCTCTAAAACACTCAGCATGCTTTTAATGCATGTGTTTGAGCACAAAACACAAAGGTGCAAAAAAAAAAAAGCCTATTTGTCTTCCCATGCTTCAGTGTCTCTGTTCAGAAACAATGACAACAATTACAACATTGTGAAAAAAAAATAATAATAATACAAATAATAATATGGATCTTTTATATATATATATAATTTTTGTTTTTTACGTTTATTTATTTATTTATTTTTTTAGCTGTTCTAACCTTAAATCCTGAATTAGTAAGAAGCTTTGCCCAGTGTTTATTATTATTATTATTTTCTGGATAAATACATTCTTTTCTTTTTCTTTTTTTATTTTGTGTATAGGATATCATTGACATATATTCTTAACATTTCAAATTGGTTATTTGCATTTCCTGACATTAATTTGATTTAATATCATTGAGCAGATTACAATGCAAATACATAAATATGCAGCTAGATAATACATCTATTTATTTCATTACTACTATAAGATTAGGTCATAATCTTATTTGTCCTCTTGTTTTTTGTTGCTTCAGGAATGACGGGCAATTATCTTCTTACTAACCCTCTTCTGAGACCACAAGGCACTAATAACCCCTACAACACCTTACTGGCTGAAACTATCGTATGTAACACACCAACGGTGCCAGTCTTTCACTCTCCAGGTGTGACTACTAATCCACTACACTCCTGTTTGCCCTTCTGCTCATGTGGTACTGTGTAGTGCTATGAGTATTATCCGAGTACTAGGCAGTATTAGTATCATCCCCTCAGTGTGCTGAGAAATCACACTGATAGATCAAATGCATTTGGCTAAAACTGTAGTTATCGGTGTGTGATTTTATGGCAGGTTTTCAGGCTCACAAGATGCACACATCTTTTGTTTATTTTTATATAGAATATTTATGTTTAAGATAATGTAATTAAAATTTAATTATTTATTTATTACTATTATTTATAATTCAGATAATTAATTTATTTCTGAGTGACGTAACACTGTTAACTGTTTGTATTTTGTTTTCTCTTTCCCCTTCCTGCACACACTCAGTGACCTACAGAGAGACAAGTATGCAATCGGTTTTAAATTTGCCCATCAAATGTAATTGTTTTACCATGATTTAACTATCTGGCCATCAACAGACCATGCATTTATTGTCCAAAATCATTAGAGTGAGGAAATGTTGCTCTCAGTGAAACAATACTTTCATCACCTTTGCATTTTACAGCTTGGCACAAAGCATGCCCATTGCACACACAACTGAGATTTCTTAGTCTAAATGTACACGTCATTCTGAATGGAGATTGTACTGAAAGCAGTCGCCTTCTCTCTTTGTTAAACACAGTTTTGTTGGACATTGGGTTGGATTTATCCAAATATTTTCTTCTTAATTTAAAGTTGAATGGCTACAGATATTGAAGCCAGTCTCTTCTATATAAAAAACAAACAGTTTGTAGGTAATCTGTGGCTCATCCAGGCATGAAACTGAGATTCTGATGTTTTATGAAAATTAAATATACAACTTGGCAAAAATAAAAAAAAAAATAATAATACATTAATTAATTGACAAATATGATATTTATTTATTTGTTTATTTTTTATTTAATTTTATTTGTTTATTTTTGTTTTATATTTTATTTAGTTTTTTTCTTTTGCGAATGTATGACATCTGAACCCCTCAAGTTTACACAGGTGTCTTTGCAAAATATTGACAGGTGTAGTTCCCCACATTAGCTATAGACATGTTACATTTAAGACAGGAAAGTGTCCAAACACTCTAGTTATATTTTTAGTCTTATTTCTTTACAAAGTTGTTTTTTTTTTTTCATGTAACCTTTTTTCTGTAAAATAACCTATTTTGACGTGTAGTTAAATAATGCATTTTTTAAAACGAGAGTAATTTTTTGGGCCTCACAATCCTGATTTTATAGTTTGCAGTTAATTGAAGTCATAACTGTAAGATATAAACTCACAATTGTGTCAAAATGTCAGATTTTTTGTTGTTCTTCAGAACTGTTTGAACAAGTTGATGTCTCACAATTCTGGAGAAAATAAGTCCAAATTCTGAGTTTATATTTTAACCCAATCTCATGAATGTGCATTTCAGTGGCCTTTCAATGGCTTCTCTTCCATACTATTTATACACAGAAACAGACTTTGGCATTTAAATGATTTTCAATCAGTAGTTTGTATGCGTGTATTACATATGTATGGCAAAATACGTGTAATATGCATATCAACATGTGCACACCAAAGTCAGTTTCTGTGTATAAAAAAAACAAAAAACAGATAAAAATCATGCTATAGATATGCATTTTCATTAGACCGGTCTCACTCTCTCTCCCTCTCTTTTCTTTTACTTCAGAAGTGGGATAATAAAAAAAAAAAAAAGGACAGAAAAAAAGGGAAAAAGAACCCTCTTTTTTCCATAGTGTATAGTGTATATGTAGTATCACCAGTATATTTTTTGTTACCCTCCTCCAGTTTAACACATCTCTCTGTCTGTTTACAAGTTTGGTGAGAGATTCTGTCAGAAAAAAGCTCTTATGTTTCTTTAGCCCTTCTGTCTTAATATCCAGCAGAAATCTCTCTTAAACTCCCTTTCCTCAAATTACTGTCCCTCTTCTGTTCCCATCTGCCATCTCCTCCCTTTGTCTTGTCATGTCTGTGGAGAGGCTCTGAGAATTGCTTTGTCCGAGCTGCCTACCGGTGGGCTCTCGTAAGATGCAGTTAAAGATTATCGTAGCTCATGTAGACGGCCACTCATCCACCGGCGTACAAATGAGCTCCAATTACCACATACAGTCCAGTCCAGCAAACAAACCCAACTGTGACATTTAACGGAGGGAAAAGGCCTTATTTGTGATGTTAATTTAATTTGCTAAGTCCTTTGCTTGCGCTAACGTAATTTGTTCTTTCGTTTTTTTGGGGGGGGGGGGGGGGGGGGGGGGTTTTTTG
>JAUMHP010000060.1:2072962-2088073 GCA_032361065.1 Enteromius trimaculatus
TTTTGGTTTCTTTCACTTTTTTTCTGTTAGTGATATCTCATCATGTTTTACAATAAATCATTTTCCTTTTTGTTTTGTGTTCTTTTCGTTCATCAGCAGCGCTCAGGTCTGCTGGCCTGAACAGACAGACTTGATGTGAGTTGTTCATAGTGAGTTTTCTCTCTCCTGTCTGTTGGATGCTTTCGCTTTCATTGGCTCTCTGTAGTGTGAGAAATGGCTGTTTGTGTTTTTTTTTTTAATTTGGCTTTTTTTCTGTGACTTTCAAACCCTTCACCCCCACCGCCTTAACTGCTTCAAATACGAGCTGATGTTGATGATTTCTGTGACTGTCACCGCTCTTTCATCTGTGAATACAAATCTGTGCCGCTCTCTCATTTGTGCCTGTGATGTTTGAAGTCTACAGAATGATTTTAATGTTGTTTGGGATGTAGTTGAAACCAACGTTCCAAAATTGGTCATTGCGAACTGTTCAGAATTGTTTGATTGAGGAAAAATTCATAACTTCAAACTGTGGAGAATTCAAAAAGAAAGAATTGGGCCTGCGCCTGCCAATTCAGTAAGGGAATTATGCAAATTAGTTCAGGTATACCAAGATGTGATGGACTACTACAATCTGGCATACTTTACTGGGGCTGTAGAACTGGGGTTCAGGCTCTTTAAAAATCCGTAAATACAACTGCACGTTATTAGGGCCCAGTTTAACTGCATCTGCTAATAATGCACTAAACTACTTATTATTAATTCATCAGGTTTTCACACTCCGTATTGTTTCAAAGCAACCTTACAGAAAATCATGATGTTAATGTCTTTAACATATAAATGTCTTGCCATATAGTTACGTCTATGAGTTTAGAGCTGGGTGGTAATTTTATATCCGTATGTAAGTATATAACTGGGTGATTATATAGCTACATTTAGCGATGAAATTACACAAATCAGACACTAAGATTTACTATATTGCATATATTGCTTTACAGGAGTGCAGTGTATTTATGCAAACAAAGATTTTATACATCATGCATCCAACTTTATATAGAGCCTGTTTGATAAAATTTTTGGTATACTTACCAAACATCCAATTTTTAACATATAATTGGGCGGTAATATAGTTTGCGTTTTTCCTAACAGTTATGCAAGCGCAGACTAAATATTTAAAATGTTAACTCCTAAACAGCATTAAACATTGTAATTTGATATTGCAGATGATCCTAGAGCTGACGACTTAATGTTTTTCATCCTCTTGTGTTGTTGCAGGACACTCGGTGACCAGCGGCAGAGATACGAACACGTTCGGGACTCTACCACTCAACGGCAACTTTAATAACAGCTACTCTCTTCATAACTACAGCGACGCCGTGCAGGTGGTGGATTGCGGACTTAGTCTCAACGACACGGCCTTCGAGAAGATGATCATCTCCGAGCTTGTGCACAACAACCTCAGGGCCGCCGAGTCCCGGATCAGCACCAAAAAGGGGGCAGGGATCAGCAGAGGGGAGGAGCCTGTGGTTGCAGAGACGTCGTCCCTGGTGCAGGTGGGTGGGGACAGCGAATTGGATGGTCTGGGGCTGCACCACACTCATCCCCGCACACTCGAAGCCCCCCTCATTCCCCAGCGAACTCACTCGCTCCTGTACCACACACAGGAGAGAGCGAGGGCTGATGTGGATGGAGGGCCTTCGCATCCCCACAGCTACATCGGCCAGCTCCCACCTCCGGCCGAGACCGCCCTGCCCTCCCCCAACAGAGACTCGGTGTACACCAGCATGCCAAACCTCAGAGACTCGCCTTTCTCGGAGAGCAGCCTAGACGTGGGCCAGGACCTCTCGCCATCCAAACAGAGTCCGAGCGAAGACGTTTACTATAAAAGCATGCCCAACCTGGGGTCAGGCCAGCAGCTGCACGCGTATTATCAAATGAGCAGAGACAGTAGCGAGGGCCTCATCATCCCCGTCTCGAAAGACACCTGTGTCCCCGAGGGGGACGTACGAGAAGGACAAATGCAGCTGGTCACAAGCCTTTAAAAGCAACTGTAAGCACCGCCCACCATGTACACAGCCCCGCCCATCCACCGATGGCAGAGTGGTCTTCCTTTTTTAGCCTCCCACGTAACTGCACACATTATGGAGAAGTACCGCTGCTGTCCAACGAGTTAAAGGCAGGCCCAGACGGAATCTGCAGACTTTTATAGCACACTTTCTGTTCTGATCTTAGCTGGAAATTTGCAGTGCAATGGATAAAGTTGGTGAAATGGTTTATAACAAGTCTTGTTTTTTGGTAAAAGCATTCTTAAAAATGCATAAAAGCTGATGTCAATTGCGATTTTTTTGAATTATATTTTTTCTTACCCCACTGGCTAGTTTTTTTGTTTTGTTTTGTTTTGTTTTGTTTTTTGTTGTTGTTATTACATCAGTTTTACTGAATTTAAACAGGGTATGAAAACTCCCCCTTTTCTTACTTTTGCCTTCTTCCCACATTTTTTCTTACTTTTCCCACCACCTGTGGTGTTCCTGGTCAAGAATAGTATACGCTGTCAAAATGATCCTAAAATAATGTTGTTTTTACTAAAAAAGTGCATGAGCCAGGGCTACCAGGGCTTCACAGTAAAACCAGCCCAACTGCTACTCAAAACTACCCCAATTACATCCAAAACAAGCTCAATAGTGGGGCTTCTACAGGGGTCGCACATAGTCAAAATCACATTGCAGAGGGGCAGGGGATTTTGCTTTAACCCGCAGACCAAAAAAACAACCCACAGCAACAGTATACAGTAGTATAGTGTACTACTGTAGTACTAATTCCACAGGAAAAGTGAGGATTTGGCAACGCTAGCATAAGCACAGATCAATAATGCCAAAAATCATTCATTTCCAAAACATAAAACAAACCTGTGCTAAATGCAAGAATCAAAACACTGACAAAAATATTCAATCCATCATCTGAAGATAATATAACATAAGAAATGTAAAATTTAAATGGCCTGCAACACCACATTAGGTAAAGGATTTTCAGCACAGCACAAGGGTTAAGAAGGTTTAGTCTTAAAAGGGGAAAAATGCCAATGGGTTAAGAAACAATCTTAATTCAAGACATATTTCAACAAAATAAACGTTTTTACTGGAAAACAAGAAAAACACAAGTATGGAAACATGTTTTTGCCATTTTTAATTGTTACCCTGCTTTTGGTAGCTGAATGTAATCAAATTAGCCACATTTTTTTAAATAAACAAACAAGCAAGGGTCAGATGAAGTGTACAGTAAAACCTGGAGAATGAGGGTCTTGCAGAGCTCTGTGGTTGCAGATTCCGTGTGGGCCTGGTTATAGAAATACAGTTTCACATAAAAAAAAATAAAAATAAAACTAAGCCAAAAAAAAAAAGTCAAAATAAAGTCTTTCTCGTTCCAGTGCATACGTTTCTCAAAGGATGTACATATATGTTCACATATTTCTCTTTTGAATGCAAGTTTTGCTTTTGCTTTTTTATTATTATTATTATTATTATATACAAAAATGGAATTTCCAGGACCATGCAGAGATTGTCCTGACTGAACTAACGGAGTCCTGTAACACCCTTTACAATCATCGGCGAACTCCCATATGACCACTAGCAAACAAACCCCAGGCCTTATATTTTCTCAATCATACACGGAACTGTCAAGGGTAATGATATAACATAGAACAATATATTTTGTTGTATTGATTGTGTAAAATAAATTGCTATAAAATAATCAAGAACAACCCTAAATATACAGCAAATGAAGAGAGTTTGAAAATGAGATGACTATGTAAAAAGCTTTGAAGCGTGTTTATGATGATGCAATCGCTGGATGACCGCAGGTGCGCTGCGAGAGACATGGAAATTCCTCTGTCCTGTTCATGAAAATGGTTTTTGCCGCTTCACATCAGTTTATTTTAGTAGATTCTGATGTCCTCGTGCCTTGCACACATTTATTTTGTGCGAATCTGTGCAAAGCATGAAAAATGTAGCGACTGAAGGCCGCAGCTGAGGATGAAGGAGGACCTTCTTCTTTATAGACATATTACTGCAGCTGGGGTTGGATATTTATTTATTAAATTATTCTTTAAAAATGATACTTTTGTGAATATTTTACAGCACTGGTCGACGTAGTTCATCCTCATATGCATAATTAAGAAACCCATCTCCGATAAACATGTTAAGGAGCCCATCTCTACAAAGGATGTAAAGTTCTACACTTGTTTAAAAATAAATAAATGTGAATTTTTTGTCTAATGGAATGTGTTTTTATTTGCACCCTGCCAGTTAGAAATACTGGTCTATTTATTTGTTTGTATGAGGATACACAAACAGAAAGATGGTCAATCCATTTTAAAACTGAGACGGTATTTCATCACTCTTTTATCTCGGTGGTTTGGCATGTTTATGCTATTTAAGCTTGTGATGCACATCAAAGTGAAAAGCACTGTAAGCCGATACATAAACTGCAATATGAACCCTCATAAACAGCCTGAGAACAGTTTGCTGCATTCTAGCTAGAGGGCAGTGCACCGGGGAACCACAAGTTCACTTACCGGAGAAAACTGCAGTTTATGAAGTTTTGAACCTGTCTCTCTGAAGCCTTGTTTGAAACCATCAGTCTTCAGAAAGTCTCTCTCAGACAGCTCCCTGCGCTGCTCCTGCTGACGTAACCCAGAAATTTTCCCTGCGCCTCTTTGAAGTCATCTGAAATCCTCACAACTCCTTTAGGAGACATAAGAGTCAAAGATGAGACAAAGGTTACGTGCAGAATAGCGTTCAGGTTTACTGTTTAATAAATATTGTGCGGTACAGTGACATTTGTCTAACAGTATGTTTTATGGTGATATAAAAAGGTAGAGTGTTGTTTCAAACAGTAATACGTTTGAAATTAAAATTAATAATTTGCTTTACGTTATAAAAAAAAACAAAAAAAAAACACAACAACAAAAAACCATTACATTTTAGGAAACAATTTAAGCAAAATTTTGGTAGAGTTAAAAGTACATTGTCTTTTATCCAAAGTTGTCGTCCTGAACAGATTTTTTTTTTATTCTAAAAAAGAAAAGATTTAAAAACTTTCCACACTTGAGGTCACAGCTTCACCGTTTAGATCTTTGTAGTATTCTGCCTGTAAAAGATCGTCATGAAGTCAACAGGGACACAACACAGCGTTATTAATTAATCAGACTCAGAGCATAACCTTGAATGCAGGTGTGTTTTCTGGGTGAATATTGATTTTGAATTGCCTTGCTGATGGCGAGAGAGCATCAGGCGACTAAACCATTGGGTGACCAGGGCAAAAAACTCTCTGTGGTTTTATTTAGCCTCATTGGGATTCAGGGCAGATGTGATGTGTAGGGTTATAATACAGCATTGATCAGGCACTGCTCCATTCATGTGACTTCTGATTTATGAATAGCATGCATCCAAATCGGTTTTATTTCAGGATTAGAAGAAGAAATTCTAAAAAAATGTGACTGGAAAGTACTTCAGGGTGAATCGAACATTCAGAGTAACAAAGCTGAGATTTTTCCCTTTCAAATATTTATTCAGCAAATAAATGATTTTTTTTTTTTTGTTTGCACATTGATCGCAGTGTCGAGATAAAAGACTGCTCTAAATTAGAACATCATCAAAGCAAAATCTTCACGCTATGTGGGTAGAACAAGTCACCTTGTGTTTTCTTCCCCTTGAATATCGTCATCCTTTACCTGTCAAGACAAGCAATTTAGCTGTGAAGCTTCCAATAGGAAAGAAAATCACAAATAAGATTTTTTCCCTCCTAAATTGTTTCTTCTACAGCACTGAGATTAAACGGAGAATCTTTAGAAAATTTTCACCTTAAAAATACTTCACTTGTCCTCATGGCGTTTCAAATCACATTTTTGCTGCTGTAGATGGCAAAATGTTCAGCGAATAGGGACTTTTCACTTATGAAATAATACCTTTTTCAAAGCTCTTGAGAAGCAGACCACAGTACTATAACCTCTTGAACTTCAGAACAACGTCTCAGATTCAACGTCTCTGCGCTCAGATTTGCCAAGACACCGCAGAGTCTGAGTTTTTAATATGATCTCACACAGCTCTCATCAGATTCTTAAAATTCGTCAAAAAGGATCTGAGCTATAGTTTCTGAATTCTCTAACCTCTACATTATCAAACTCATTCTGGCTCTGATTCTCACTTTCAACAAAGTGTTATGACTTTTGCCTCAATAAAATCCTAAAGGTAGTTGTTAAATTTGTATATATTGGGTAGGATTATGGATTTAAAATATAGTCAGTCAGAATAAATGCTATATACATACTCATAAGCAGTCAATATGTTAATAATAGGCTTGCTAATAAGCAACTAGTTAATAGTAAGAATTGGTCCCTATATTAAAGTGTTGCCGTCTCTATTTAGTACTTTTAAACATTCATACTTAATACAGTTTAGAACTCCATAAAGGGGTAGATTTTTAGCGTGGGTATAAAGTTTTATGTATCACACGAGGTTGGAAGTGTGTGCACTCCAGTCTGCTTCTTCACGCTGTGGGTCCTGATGACTGCAGTCTGATACTGAGGAGTCTGAAATTAACCTCTCAATAAATGTCATGTTGTGTGCTTCAGTCGTGTCTGGATCTGGATCTATGATGTCACAACACAGCTGTGAGTGATCATTCGAAATTGACTGGCCTCATTTGCTAAGATTTGTTCAGGATTTTTATGAGTTTGATGTCATGTCTGCCCTTTAGGTGATGCTTCATAAGAATTACTGCTAATTGATGTAAAGAATGACATTCTAAGTGGCCAAAAAAAGAATCTTACGCAGATGTTACATCTTTTAAACATATGGAATACAGCAGTTCAATAATAACATCTGCTAAATATTCAATAAAATACAAGATGGTATCTTAGTTATATTTCAGATTTGTATATTATTATTATTTGTCCAATTTGTTTGCTGTTATAGAATGAAATGTCTATTTTCTAATTATGACATAAATTATGAAATGGGGGAAATGCTGTTATTATTCTTATTAGTAGTTGTGGTGGTGGTTGAGATGATAGTAGCAGGATTTTATATGCATTTTCTTTTATTATTTATTACAATAAAATAACATTATGAAATGGGTTGTAATCGAGAACTAAAAGTGAATAAATAATTGATTTTAAATTATCTTATGCAGATGTTGTGTCTTTTAAACATGTATTTCATATGTTTAAAATATTAGTTTTTCTTTATATTACAATTATTAAATATGTATGGCATAAACAGCATAAAATATATAGTGGTATCTTATTAATATTTTAGATTTTTTCAGTTCTGGTTTTGGTGTTTACAATAAAATGTCTAGAAATATGAAATAAAGAAATACAATTATGAAATAGGCAATATGTTATTATTCTTATTCAAACTTGCCAGTAACTAAATAGTAATGATAATTTTGGCTAGTCTGGCATGCTGTCTGAGGAGAAAACTCCTGCCGAGCACTAGGGATAACAACCCTATCAGGCTCAGAGAGGAAAGATACAGATGGCCCCGTCCGAACCCTGCGTGCTCCCCCCAGAGAAACAAGAGAGGGAGAAGCAGGGGTGGAGGAGGGATGCTAACATATAAGGGTATCTTAGTAATATTTTAGATTTTTACATTATAAGTTGTATTTTCAGTTTTGCAATGCAGTTCTGTCTTGGTGCTTTAGAATATAATGTCTAGATTAAATTATAAAATTATAAATGATGAAATAAGGAAATAAAATTATGAAATGGGTGAAATTATTTTAAACAAACAAATAATTGAATGAAGAAGTTACAGATGATTACAGCAAAAAAACCCTGGTACCATATAGTGTTCCTGGTACCATCCCTGATATCTCCTGTTGTTTAATTATCTTAATTAATGCTGTTTGGGAAGCTCAACAGAGCTATTTGTCAATCTGCTATAGCATTATGAGCCATGACAGTGAATGACACAATTCTCCTCAATTCACAACCCAGCCCTCCAAAGACGTGTCAGTCAGCAAACCCAAACGCTCCAAACAATTCACAGATAGAGAGGCACCTCCAAGTTTTCAGATGAGCTGAAACACTGAGGTCACGGTCATATTTTCTGTGCTGTTTTTACAGAACCCAGGCCTGTCACAGAGACACAACATTTCTCAGGACACCTATTTCTGTGATGTTTGTTGGGTAGAAGGGACATTTTATGTTTGCCAGGATGAAAATGGCATAAATAGCTTTTAAGTCAACATGAAATTGCATTCACAAGCCATTTTGCAACCAATAATGTGGAAAAAGAAAACAAAGAAAGATTGCAGACATTTCTTTTCTCTCCCTTTGGAATAACATGTGCCAAAAAAATCAAGCACAGAGGACCTGGAATGTGAAGGATCGATTATGATTTCATGTTGACTTTCCGAGCTTAAACAAACAGTGCCTTGTCCGAAAAAAAATCAAAGTATGGCCACTCTCCAGAACCATTCACAGCAATATTTTATACATAGTAAGAAACAGCACCCTGTCTACCAGATGCACCAGTGCCAAAGTTGATTATTAAAATCTATGAGCTCATCTACAGAGAGAGAGAGAGAGAGAGAGAGAGAAAACGTTTCATTGTACAAAGACCACTCACTGTTGTCCCAGTCTATAACCCTGGGCTGAAACATACAACATAAAAGATAAAAAGATAAATTTAGTAATTAATATTTTTTGTTTTGTTTTGTTGTAAAACACAGCTCTCTTTTATGTACATTTTAAAGGCTTTATCATTGCCATTGGCATTCATTTTATAAGACAGATGTGTCTTAACTCATTACAGCAAGCAATTAATTAACATTCACTTTCATTTCAATGCATGAGAACTAGTTCATGGTATATCAGGAGTGAAAGAGCTGGCCAGCAATTTGTGAAGTCAGACTGATATTTTTTTTCCTTTGAAACAGAACCACGTGTCCCAGGATTTAATGAAACTTCTTAAAATTCCATAAAGAACAAGACTCTAATCAAGCTTTAAATAATATCTCGAAACACAGCTACTGAAGTGGCGCTAAAATATATTGAAAATGAATCAATTGAAAATTAAGGCAGACGAAAAAAAAGTCAAGGCTAATATGCTCTAATGGAAGCCATTACCCTACCGAATGTGTTTCTCCATGTTTAATGGTTTCATTTTCATTCAGGGAATGTTTCATTGTTTTCTTTTTCAGAGAGCAAAAGCATATTTTAACCTGTTACACACCATTTCACTCCATTTAAGATTGTCGTCTCTAATTTCTGATTTATTCGGACATAAAACTAGAGTGAAAGAGGTCACTGACTGCCTTTACAGGACCACGGGGAAAGAAGCGGAATTATGACCACGCTTTGGAAACTGTAATATAAATAATTGCTTATGGACAGACTTAACAAGGACCTTCAAATTAACAGAGACATTGAAAATAACAAACAAAGATGTTTTCACTTCTAATATTTCATTACATTTAGATTTCACGTCCGATTTATTTTCTATTTAGTTGTATTTATTTATTTTGTTTTGTTAATTTAGTTCTTAGTCAGGTAGATTAGGTGCCATGCACACTTTTTTTTTATTATTAAATATAACATCCAGTCCATTGTCTTGTTTTGCTTTTTGGAGGGCAAAAAAAATATCTCAGGATTTTAAATGCAATTAGAAAAGCTCTTTGATGATCAAACAATTAATGGAAATGTAGAAAAAACATCCAAAATGATACAAATATTTGACAGAGAGAAATTAGTCTGGGTTCATGAATTAAAAATGTACGCTCGCTTTAATTACATCACACAGGAGTACAAGATGTATTACAACTGAGGTACACTAAAAAGTAAAGCCTTTTATCAAACTTTTCTTTCAGTCATTTTTGCTTAGATATTTTATTTTTCTAGCAGATGCAATTCATTAAGAACAGATACAAATAGTGTTTCGCACATAAAACCACAAATAGGGCTTAATAATTATATAGTAAAAGGTCAATTTTATCTTCTTTTTTAATGAATGGTGAGTGAAAATATTTTGCATATAGAAATATATTGCATAGAAAATGTTTTATTTAACGTGTCTTATGTGTTCAAAATTGTGCATCTGTTTTATGAAATATGGGACATGACTGAAAACAGATAATTATAATAGCATACACATACTTTTTTTAGAAAAATTCAACACATTAGACTACAGTAATTCTATAATTGTAATTGCATGTTAAAAATACTGGATAAGAGTCTAGTCACTTCTAATTTATCCATAGACTATATACTATGAAGCAAAAATTTAGTAAAAAAAAAGTGTCTTCTTTTACAAGACATTAATGTGAATCTCTAGAAGACAACAGAACATTCAAGGTTTTGTTCGTTTGTCAGTCATTTTCATGGTTCATATTCAATATGATTAATTCATTAATTAATGCATGCCATCAAAAGATGTATTTATTTCAGTGTAATATTTCATGAAAGTATAGAGTTAATGTAACCTGCTTTTTAAATAGATTTACTTGTGAAAAGGTCATTTTTAGCTTTGCATGACGTATAAAAGCATCAAGAAGGGACTGTAACTTCTTCTCCTTGAACTTCATGTAAAAAGTTTACATATATTGTGTTTCTGGTTGGAAAAGCTGAAATGTTAATCAGCTGGTGATAAGTGCTAAGGAGCGATACGGGCCGTGCGGGAGCCGTCACTGTTTGAAGAGGCGGAGCTAAACCTCACTCACTTTAGATTCATGGGCAGCAATGGAGGCAGAGAATTCACTGAACCATGACAGCAAAGAGGGTGGCTACAAGAATTTTTGAGAAAGGAATTATGGGACTGGAGAAACTCATCTCTCTTCAGGAGATTATTTTCAAGAACTACCAACAACAAGTTCAGAAGTTCCTACAGATATGCTCTGTCATGCAGGAGTACGTGTGTGTGTGTGTGTGTGTGCTTACTTAACGAAATCGAAAAATAAACTCTTCTTTTATATGTAAGAGGGTTAATAAATTATTTGTAGCTACTAAAATTAGCTGTATAGATAATTTTTACTATAATTTTTATGTAACCATATATATTGGATGACAAAACAATTTTAAAGGAAAGAAAGACAGACAGAAAGAAATAAAGAAAGAAAGAAAGAAAGTTTTTTTTAAAATAGAAAGAAAGAAAGAAAGAAAGAAAGAAAGAAAGAAAGAAAGAAAGAAAGAATGAAAGAAAGAAAGAAAGAAAATAACCTTTTTTAAAGACATTTATAAAGACTTTTTTTTTAATTGTTGGTATAGAAAGAAAGAAATAAAGATTTTTTTTTTCAGACATTTTAGACATTCCATCCAGTTTTTATAACATTACAAAAACTGCTATTACAATATTTAAATATTGAAAAGACAAACTGACACCTTTATATAAGCTACCCTCCTATCTAATATATTGCTAATGGATTACATTAAATCCCACTCTACAATTTGTTTCTCGTTGAGTTTCACTCAAAAGATTTTTCTGAATCAGGTTCTTAATTCTATATTTCATGTTGACATATAAACACAAGTACATGTGAAATATTACTTCAACCACTTGGATGGAATTAAAGCTCTGCTTTTAACCTTGCGTCTGGTACATTATGGAGGTCATGAAATATATGAAATGGATATGACTCCCCTCAGCACACTTTAGCATCTTACCGTCACTACCAGGAAGATCTAACAATACTGACGCTGAGACTTCCTGCACTTTCAGCCTGTTCACTGCGTGCCACAAAACCACCACTAATCTGAAGAAGTAGGCAAAAATGTGAAAAGAGTTTCCTGTAAAAATAATAATAATAAAACAAATGATAATTATAAAAACTGTATAAATTCTTTTGCGCATGCATCATTATAATTCAGCACCAGAACATACACCACTACGACAGATTACAGATGCTCGGACATGCAGAAATGAAACTAACTAACTAAAGCGGTTATTCAGGGATCTGCGTGTTTTGCATGTTCTTTGCACGCTAGAGAAGGTTCCAGAGATAAAGCAGGATGTCAGAAATGCTGAAAAAAATCACCTCTGAGCTTCCGTTAGACAAAAACCTGTCGCTCTTCCTAAACATGATATAGGTGCCAGTCGTAGCCTGAGGGCCTGTGGTTTTAATATTTAATATTTTATTTAATAACATGGGTCGCACTTGGCACGCGTGTCCTTGAATGCAATGAAGGACAAGAGCTCTCAGCATGTTTTCACAATTAAACTGTCATATTTATGTTCAGTCTCCATATCTTCACATATTGATGAGGGAATGTGTGCCATCATTCCTCAGCATCATATTGCTCCTAACTCAAGTGTGTGTGTGTGAAGTCCAAGCTGTTCTTTTTGGAGCAAAAAAAAAAAAGCTTTTAGAAAAAAGGTGCCTTGTTACACGTTACATGTATTTACTACTATAGAATGTATGCATAGTTATATGCACCTAAGGCAAACTAATTCTAACCCTAACCTTATAGTAAGTGCATGTAGCTAATTAATATTACTCAGTACTTACATCTATAATTACGCTGTAACAGGACACTTTACACCTTAAACTAAAGTTTTTTTAGAACCTTTTTTTTAAGTTTAAAAAGCAGATTTTTTTTTTAAATACTGAAAAAACATAATAAATAAATAAAAATCTATCAAATCAAAGTAAAGGAAAAAAACCTGAATCAAACTAAATATAGATAAAACAATGATTACTGGAGTATATTTTACAGTAAAATCATAGGTCACACTTCAGAATACGGGGTCAGAATAATACATTAGTTAAGCATTAATTAATGGTTAATTTGTTCATAATTAAGCATTAGTTGACCAAAAAAAACATAATAATTGTTAATGATTAACTTAACGTTTTAAGGGCCCAAATTATGCATTAGTTAAGCACAAATAAACTAGTAATTTATGATTAACAATTATGCATCAGTTAAGCATGAACATGTGTATAGCTAATGGTTATCTGTAGATACAGTAAGGGCATATTATCTATTATTTACAATTCATTAGTCAATTTAAAGACATACTATATTTATGCTATAAACAAAAATAAGCTAGTAAATAATAAATAACTAATATATTTTTATATTAACTAATAAATATATATATATATATATATTTCATTTTATTGTTTTTATTATTTTATGATGTTTAATTACTGCTGCATATTTATAGCTATTGTAATAAAGACTATTTGACCCCCTGTTCAAAATCTACATTATGACACTTATTGAGTGATATTCAAGTTTATTGATTAGGATAAACTAATAACTGAGGCTAAACTATGATTAATATAGTGCTAATGGAATTTGACCCCCTATTCTAAAGTGAAACTTATATCCGTATTAATTATGGCACCTATTGAGTAATATTCAAGTTTATAGACTACAAGGCAATAATTAAGTCTAAACTGCCACTAATTTAGTGCTAAGAAAAGGAAGTTTGATAAATGTTTGTTTTTAAAATGACTAATTAATTCTGAATAATTAATTCTTACTAGTGTGTTTTTGCTCAACTAATTATTAATTGTGAACAAATTAACCATTAATTAATGCTAACTAATGCATTATTCTGGACCCTTAAAATAAAGTGTTAACAAATCATATTTGTGAGATTCACTAAAATGTAAAACTAGTAAAAATATATATATACTTTCTTTGTAACTCTGTAGGTCCTTCATGAATAAAGTTTGGTTTTGATAGACATGAGGGTATGTTGATGATGAAGCTTTATCTTCTCTTCTCTACTAAAATGTGTTTTAATCACATTGAGATCAGTGTGGAAAGTCTGCATTTAAACAAAACACATATTTTGATTAATAATCACAGTAATGCATCATTTCAGGACGACAGATGCAATACAACACTGTCATTACTGTATTTTTATGCCTGCTAGAGGGCACTTACCTTTAAAAAGTAAATACGGTACTTGCACAAACATTTTGTTAGTCGTTTTTTGTTGGAGGACAGGCTGCATTTAGCAGTCATTAGAGTAAGACTTTCTTCTTAATATTTTCTTGATGGATCTTTAATGGATCCAAAACATACATACTGACTATCAGAAACTTTACAAAAAATTGTCAACTTATTCTACTAACCCTAATAGTACTCTGAGAGTTAGTAGACATGTAGTTGCAAATTAATCAGAATTAGCTGACATGTAGTTGCCAGTTCCAGAGTTACTTATCAAACTGTAGTGTAACTGATGATAGAATTTGCCCTTTTTTTTAATCAATGTAATAATATTACATTAAAAACATTTTTCATTAAATCCAGGCCAAAATATATGTAATGGTTTTGCACGTTTAAAAGGTTTGTGTTCATGGCCCTCGGAGGGAGCCGTCTCTGACAGTGACTAGTGTTTGCTTTCAGCTCAGTAGTGATGTGAGAAATCGATGGTTGTGCTGATCACTTCACCTTCACTAGAGCAGGCTGTTCAATCGATGCGTTTGATGTCAGGACTGGGATGAACTGAGTCAAGTGGAGAGTGGAGTTGATCTTATTTCTGTCTCTATTGGGTTACAGGGAGATGCAGGGAGCCAGAGGAAGACAAAGGGAGGTCACTGGCCGAGCTGACTGTGATGAATTACAAGAACAACACTTCTGGATTTGTGGAGAGTGAACTTGAATTGTTTGGCCACAAGCGGTAAATATGTCAAATCATAGCTCTTGCTTTGGCATGTGTGCAGAAACTCAGCTTTAATCCTGGATGCAAAATAACATATTTGTTGTTGGGTTGTCTAGTTAGTTTATACCCAAAGGGGTGAAGATGTATTGCTTAGCATGGCCTTGTCAACCCCTGCTGGTAAATATTGTAAAAATACCTATTTCTCCATTCACTGAAAAAGTGTTGGATTTTCATGATTTAATGAAACAATGTTTAATGAACAATGATTACTTTTTAAATGCCACATCACCCTCGACCAGTTGAACAATACAAGAATGGACATGAAACTGCTCATTAAAAATCTTTCAAATAAATAATATAAAATTATTTAAACAATTATTGAACTCACCAAAGTATGTACATTAAAAACATACATTTTAATATGAGATGTTAAATTGATGGGTAACACTTTATTTTGATGGTCCCTTTTGAACAATCTGTTGACAATAAGTAGCTTTGCACCTACATGTCAACTAAC
>JAUMHP010000060.1:2096977-2111192 GCA_032361065.1 Enteromius trimaculatus
AAACTGGCCCCAGGACACTTTATTTTATTATTATTTTGTTCAATAAAAGCCTTTCCGAGGCCTGACGCCACTCGTAAGCTCCTCCCGTGACTATATATATATATATATATATATTATGAAGGTATTTGTTTTCAGCGTATAAAGTACAGTATTGTGAAGTATAACAATGTACAGTCAAGGCCAAAATTATTACAATTTGTTTTTCAATTTTGATAGTCCATTTAGACATTCTACTAACTATAAATTACTTTGTAACTACATGCCAACTACATTTCAACTAATTCAAATTAATTCACAACAACATGTCTACTAACTCTCATTCTGTTAGGGGTAGGTTTAGGGTTAATAGAATAAATTGACATATACTTGCAAAGTTTCTGATAGTCTGTATGTAGTATGTTGTGAATCCATCAAAATAAAATCTTAGGAGATATTAAACAGACTCACATGACTGCTAGATGAAATGTAGCTGAAGATATACTTACTGTTAGTTGAATATCTAAAGTGGACGATTGAAATAAAATGTTACCTTTTTTTGTGGCATAAATTATGTATTTTTACAAAGCGGTGTTCATTCACATTCTTTTGCCAGTATTGCCAGTGACATAATCTATAAACAATGCTAATGAACACCACAAGTAGCAAATTTCGCAAACCACAAAAATGTATCACTGCCAAAACTTTTGGCCACAACTGTACCATGTTATCTGATAATGCCTTGATTAACTTTATTCAGTAAATGTGTAGATCAGCTTACAGCATTAAAGCCAATCAGAATATCTCTGTATGATAACAACTACTTTCAATAACATTTTTCACTGTGTATATTCAGTATATATAAGAGCATCTAGCTGTCATATTCAACCTGTTGAATACAGTCCAGTGCCAAAACTGCTTCCACAGACCACAATCAAACACCCATACAAGTGGATGAATAAAAAAAACCTTGCAAATCACTGTAGACTGTACATCAGCAGTCATGTCCTACAGTCAGACCTTGAACAGAGCACTGCAGGTCTGCCTGGTGTGCGCTTCCTCCGAGGGGAACCCAGGTCCCTCTGTAGGGATCTATTAGACAGGCCAGCGCTCACGCCACTGTTCTCAATTGTCATGGAGGCCTTTGCCGAAGGGAAAATAGAACCATTTACCTAGGATAGCCTGCAGACATTTTCTTCTTCTTCTTCTCTTCTCTTGCACTCGTTCTCTATTTCTCTGCCTCTGTCCTCCCCGGGGAGCGAAATGAAGCAGTTTTATTGGCGTATGGAAGGTTTTCCTGTGGTGTCCGGCATACGTTTGAGAGACTGCAGAATTGTTCCTGATATGTGTTTTTTGAAAGGAATGTCACAAAATGTTTAAAAGTCACACTGAACGAACTGCTTGAGCCATTAATTGATTAAACTGACTTTGCTTAAACTACAAATTGATCATAGATTTTAATGAAGAATCTCATCTAATTTCTAATCTAATCTCTTATTTTGCAGATGCTTTTGCCCTTACAAGTGACAAATACCATAAATGATTCATGATTCATGTGAGTAGCAACACCATTAAGATCCAGGATTGCTGCTTTTACAGAAGTGAGCTACAGGAAAACAAAGATGTAGGTATTGAAATTTCATAGAGTTAGCATTTATAAATATGTTTACAAGAACTAAAAAACAATCTGTGGAAAAATGTTCTGACAGAAAATATAATTTTCCATTACATTGGATTGGATAATTTTCCATTACATGGATATTATATAAACCCTAAAACATGACACAATGCAATGCATAATTAAAAAAAAAAAAAGTTAAACGAATAAAGTCATTAATTCATTTGCAAACTATTAGTTTATAGTTAATTCATAGTTAATAAACCAACCTAGGCTCATTGTAAAATACATTCCTCTCCATAAATTTCTGCAAAACTGAAAAAAAAAACATGTCTTTACGTACGAATTGCTGCATTTTCCAATTAAAATTAACACTAGAGACAAAGTAAAACTCTGACAACTTTTATACCTTTCACACAAAAGTATGGTTTACAGGTTTATTTAATTTGCTCATGCAGCATGTTAGAGGTAAACTTGTTAACCCCCCAAAAATTTTCACTTTAGATGTCATAGAATGATAAATAAATAATAATAATAAACTGTTTTACGCCAAACTTTAATTTTACACTGTCTGAACTATATTTTTTAGTCCTTTATCCTAACCCTAAACTAAACGTATTAGTGATTAGCAAGCCCTTTACTATGATCTAGTAAGAAATAATGTTGATGTTAACTGCAGTGACAGTAAATGAAGAACTCAATATTTGTATAAAGTTAACTGATTTGCTATTTATTAATAGTTAGTAAGCTAGCTGTTAAGTTTAGGTAGGATTAGGGATTTAAAATAAAGTCATCTACAATAAGGCAATAACATGTGCTTAATTACTAAATGGATAATATTCTAGTTTTTGTAATAGGTGTATAAACATTGTTTTCGCTTAAAACGTTGAATTTATGTTCTCCAATTTTGTGTTTCCTGGTTTAAACGTATATGACAATTCTTGCCTGTAAAAAAGAAAAAAAGAAAAAAATCCCTCTGTAAAAAAGCATTGCATAAAGTTATCAGCAGAAAATATCCAACATATTTTGTGGTTGTAGAGTCCGGTAAATCTCTGGATTAGTAATTGAATTAGACAGTTGTATTTAGCTCAAATCCTCTTCTGGCTGGTTTTGAGGCTGCTCTGTAGAATCAGGAGGAGGGATTTGACTTCATTTGTGTGGTAAAATCACCCCCAGTCCCAGAGACCACAGGTCTGTATCAAGTACAATTTGGAGACACAAACGGCAATGCTATTTCCTCTGGCTCTTAGAAGGAGAAGGGCATAATTCAAAATGTCACATGTGTTTCATGGGCCACTTGACTGGATTTATCATAAATGGTTTCTGAATTCCTCTAATATCAGCACCCTAATCTCTAGTACTTTAATATGAAGTGCACCAGCAGTGCCCTTCCTCTGAAATCTTCTTACTCTATGCTGAGTGTCTGTCAGAGGGGTTGCAGAGGAAGCTGGTGCAGACAGATTATCACTGTACACAAAAAATTAAGTGCTGGACTGTTGGTTATATAAGATAACATTCAGAGCAAATAAAGACGGCAATGAACTGCATTTCTATAGCTTTTAAGGCCATCCATGAGTCGAACTGAACCTTAATAATCCAGTCACATCTTGCTATCAGGAATCTACCAAGAAATGATGACAAAATCACGTTTTGCATATTTTATGCAAACAGTTTGGTAGGGGATAGTGGGTTGTCACATCTAAAAATAAAATAAAAGTTAGGGAAAAGTAAATGTCCACTGGTATAAATGGATATAGTTTTATAAGTTTGACAGTCTACATCCTTCCTAGATGGACACTGCTTCATTGTAGGTTAAAAACTCATATTCAGTATATATCAAATGATCTGTAAATCACACAAAGCAATAGTGGCCACATAATGCAAACAGATCCTCTCACCTGTGCGACAATACTGCTTGAACCGGTCAGTATAGCATTGTCAATTTCTCTACGTTGAATTGCGTCTTGTTTGTAACTAAATCCATGGTAAAATGAAGAGAACAAAGAACCAAGTTCTTACTGATGCAGTATGGCACTACATAATAAAAATGTTATTGTTTGGTTTCTGCATAGAACTGCGTAGAATCTCAGGTTTGAGATTTACAGAATATTGTTATAGCACAGTGGCATCTTATATATCAAAAGGAAATTACACATCTCAAAGGAATTTTGATTCCTCAGTTTATAAGCCCCTTTAACATATAGGAGCTTTTAAATTCAGTTGCTATTCCTGTAGTCCAACTTTAACAGTCATTAGTCACAACACGTGCAAGAATAAGTGTTATGTTCAACAGGCATTAAGAAAACATGTAAATTAAAAGTACTCATATCGCCGACAGTAGTAGTACAGCCTGGATATTCTCGTTTAAAAAGCGCAGTTGCAGCCCTCAAATGATGTTTATGTTGTCATGTTTTGTTTTGGTCTGAAGCGCCACCCTCCATCTATCTCCCAATCACGAAGTCAGTAGTGTTTCGGCATCCAGGTTGCCTGCTTGGCAGAAAATACAGTGCATTTCATTTAATTCATTGTCATGTGCGTTCGTTCCTGTTGGTGTCGTCAATCATGGCAACCTGAGTGTGTGTCAAGTCTGAGAAGGAGGGGCCGGGTGAAAAACCCCTCTCCAGCAGTTTGAATTTGGACTGCAATACGTACTTCATCCACAAGATGTCAATTCTACATACGGTTCCTTTAAGCAAAATACTTTCAAATGTGGAGTGTCACACAGGGAATTCTGGGAATACCAGTTTACAGCTTTTTACTATAAATTCTACATTGATTTGTTCTATTTACTTTATTTAATTTTACCGTAAAATTAAATAAATGTTCAGTTAGAGGTTTCTCTCTGCATATAGTACGGGAACTGTGAACCTATAAACTTTTCTTTTAGTGTTATTACAATATTTTACAGTTAAAATTACACTTTTTTTTTTTTTTTTTTTACAGTGTAAGCAAGTTGTTGTTTATCAGTATTACATTGTTTCTTTTAATACAAGTATGGATTGCAAACAGTCTAAAGGCCTATTTATTTTAAAGGCTCCAGAAAGCCTTAATGAGCTCTAATAAACTGATCTTCACTAATTACAGCAATGAGATGCTAATTTCATTTCTGATAAGACATGCATGAATAAGCAGACGGGAAACACTGGCATACTGAGCAGTGATGGAGAGATCTACAAGCTGGACCATGCCATATGGAAAAGTCTGTTTGCTTTTGTTATTTATGGACTTGTGTCAAAAATGATGGATAAATGAACACAAAAGCTGCAGTCATTAACATGATTACTTGTATTCATGGCCATCATTTCTTTTACAACTATATTTACTTTATTATCATTGCTGCAGAAATATAATTTTCATGACTGCACCAATACAACTTAAATTACTGATCATTAGGGTTAGTGATATAATTAATATCACAGTCATAAAGTAATTCTATTCTGAATAAAATTGTCATTAAATTGTTATTAAGATATGCATGGTAGATTACCTTGTAAATATGGGACAAAAAATCTTATTTTTCTTTTATGCCAAAAAGCATTTCACGAGTTCACACTTCCTCATTAATAATCATATAAAATAAGCGTGTTTGGTGTGCTTTTGGCCTCAGAGCTTTGGTCGACTTTGAGCCCTAAGGATTTTAACCCTTTGGCGGTGAGGGTTGGAATGAAACTGAGGTCCGGCCCGAACCTCGAGGAGTTTGCTCTATTTAAAGGAAAACCTCTTAGCTCTGATAGGGTCATCAGATAATAGGCTGATTGGGGAATGAGGTGTCAGCCGTAATAAATCAATCGTACACTGTAAAAAATGGCTGTGAATTTAACAGTAAAAAACAGTGAAAATGCTACAGTATAACCCCGTTAAATGGTTAATGGTAAATTCCTGTTAAATTTACAGGGAAAAACCGTAAACCGACATTCCCAGAATTCCCTTAATTGCATTGATGTTTTTTCTTAAAAAAAAAACAAGAAACATAAAATAAAATAAAAATAAAAAAACAATATGTTTTGCAACATAACCAGAATACTGTGTTTACCAATCGACAAACAGAATCTGCTTTATAATAACATTTTGATTATGTTTTTTAACTGCCTTTTCCTAAAAAGCAAACAATCATTTGAAGTGAACTGAAGTGAATGCTCATCAAGATCCACTCGTCGTGTGGCGGTGCTATTTATACAGTTTGTTGCTTAGGTTTGCCTGATAGAAAACCCAAAAGGACCAGCAGAGAGAATCCCAACAGTATCCGTTTGGCAATGAGCAAAATTGAATCTAAAACAGTGAAGGTTCCTCGCCTCTCAGAATATCAGAATCCAGCAGCCCTTGATCTCGACTGTGGCAGCGGCATGTGGATTGATGTGGGTAATGTAGTCAAGGCCAGCTGTTAGCATGAGGAGAATCACTCGTGTCAAACACTGACCCCCATTTCCAGCCTAATAATGCAGATCCATCCAGCTTCAGCCGGCCCTGTGCTTGCATATGGAAAAGGTGTCAAACGCTCAGCAGAAAGCCAGTCTGTCCCCCTGGGCTCTGTCGCATGAACTGTGTGTCACCTACATGTCTACCCCTCAAGTGTGATAACAGATCCGTGTATGATCTCCGAATACTGCCGACTCTTTAGCCCTGTAATGATGGCTGTATGACATTTGCTCCTCGCAGAATATATTGGAATTCATTTTTGGCGAAGAAGCCTTAATGTTTCCTGACATTCGCTGGGATTTCCATGAGCTGCGTTTGAGGATTAATTGCGATTTTCTGCAGAGCCGAAAATCCTTATCATGAGCTGAAAAAGAGTGTACATTCACATGGCACGGGACCGAACTCTCACAGGGCCACATTACTGTTGTTTTACTACAATGGCAGAAAAATAATGTGCTAAAAAAATAAATAAAATCAGAAAGTCTTGAGGCCGTTTTTTTCTTCCTGAGATGGAGAGGAAAAAAACGCAGTGATAATATTCTTGTCTGGCTCAGAGGAGATACAGCGGGCGTCTGCGATCCGTCAATGTCAGCCTGAAGACAGAGGAAATGGGCGACGGAAGCGGACGGAATGGCTGAAGTGTGTGATTAAGAGTAATGACTAAAACATTGAGGGAAAAACTCGTCCTAAATCACTCATAAAGTGAGGTGCAATCGCTGCCGTCCCCCAGAACTCCATCAACAGCCAAACGCCTCCGGATTTACCGCCCTGCCTCTCTCAGAGAGGGTGGTCCTGCGGATGATAGAGGGAAGGTTTTTCCACCAAGCGTCACCTACAAATAAACATCTCTCTGATGCACATTAGAGCGCATTTCTGCCTTCCTTTGGAGTCCCACAATGGCAGACTTTGAATCTTAAAAACCCCAGCAAAACCCTAGAGGAACGTCAGCGCATTTGGCTGTCAGAGTTTTATTAATAGTAGCTTTATATATGGCGATGTCACCTCCATGTCAGAATAAATTCACAGGAAAAGATGTCTTAAATTCCCCACGTGGCAAAGGGGTGACATTGATATCTCTAAGCCAACAGTTACGATTATGACACACACAAATGTTTTAATCGATTCGCTTGCACTTCACACGTTCTCTTAGGTCAGTCTAACTCGAGGGATGTCTCGTGAGTGTCAGACTTGAGACTCAATATGGATTTTATCCTGTAATGGAAATGCTTTTTTTGAGGGGAGATAAATTTATATTAAATCCCAATGCTGAATAAAGCAGAGGGCATTTTCACTCACTTGTAAAAACCTCTGACATTGTACAGCAGCTCAGAAGCGAGATAACACCTATTTAAATGACAAAAGCACAACGGATTGTGTAATTAAATATCTGTCAGCTGAAAGTCACTCTTCCGGTGTAATATAATACGATTTGTTTAGCTAATGCTACACCTTAGCGCAAACACAGATCGAGCTGTACATTTACTGGAATAAAACTGAACAAAGGGAACATGATATCCATCAAAGCATCAAAAAAACACAAAGAGAAACAGAGGATGAAGTCAAAGAGGTGCTGTACCGGGGGAGGTTTCGCCCCCTCAAGTATATTTGTCTTGAGAGAGTGAACTTTGAGTCATCAAAATTCACTGAAATTCCACTTCTGAGCACCAATGCAACTCTTCTGCCAAACCTGTCAACAGTGGGATGTCAGACAGCTTTTACACAGTGTGTACAGGGCACTGCGTTTGTCAAACAGATCTTTCTCTCCACTTACAATGGTCATGGAGTCCAGCACCTCGGCCGTCTCTTGCCTCCAATCTCTCTCAGCACCATCCATCACGTCTCCTCTCTAAATGGAGGGAACAAAACTTGCTGAATTGTTTCAGAGGTGGAACAAAGGAACGGTTTCTGAATCTCAAATGCTCCTTGTAGATGAATATGTAGGCCATGGCTGTCTGATAGTTCTTTCTGCTTTTCATCTTTGTAAATTTAAACATATATTTTTAGATTTTTTTACAGACGTGAGGGCTTTTTTATTATTATTTCTGTTAAATGTCAGATATTTGTTCTTTATTTTATTTAGCAGATGCACACTCAAGTATTAGTTTAAGTCACAGTTTATATTAAGTGGACTTAACTACTGTACGTTCATAAAAAATAAGTACAATGTACTCATTATGTGTTTGTATTGTATTTGAAAATGGGTAGGTTTAAAGTTGGGTTAAGGTATGAGAGATGGGTCAACACTGTAATTATAAACGTAATTACTAAAAATAATTACAGATGTATGTGCATGCAGGCATTTTTTAAAAATAAATGTACAGTGTAAAAACATGTATGTACACAGTAAGTGAATTGTGCTGAATTATTGCTTTAAATGTAAATAGCAGTTAAGACCACTTAATACAACAAAAAATAGTGGCACAAAAAAACTAAAAAAAAAAGAAATAAAGAAAAACTCTTCTTCTTTTTCTTGTGCTCATCCTATTCTCAGCATAAAAAGCAGCAGAAAGGAACAAAAAATATTTTTACCCATATTTAAACCCCTACATACCTAAACTTGACTACCAAATAGGAGTTCACTGAGTCAAAAGCCGTAGTGAATATTTAATTAAAAGTGGGAATTGGTCCCCTACCTAAAATGTGACTGGAATTTCCCCCACTTTTCTATTGCTTTTGATGCTGATGTTAGTCATTAGTGCAAGTTGCATTTTTGTTGGTTTCTGCTTTTTTTTATGACGTTGTGACAAGGCTCTAAACTCTAAAGTCATTAGTCCCATGACGTTTACAGCTTGTGGACCACAGTTTGGTGATTGGCTCAAAAACCATTGTGTCAAATGTGGCAGATTTCAAAGCGCATACATACAAGGGTCTTGTGACATTGAGATTAATGGGAATACTAACGGAGGGCTCTCTTCAGGTATTATACATTTTCTTGCATAATAAAAGGACAGTTGCAAGACACTTTGACAGCCTTTAGAGCCACAATTTTCAAATTCTCAAACAAAAAGTCAGCAAGAATGTTTGGAAACTTTTTTTTCTTTTTTTTTCAATCTCTTATCTCTGAAATGCTTTAGTTAGTTATCCTTTAAAATACTGAGAGAGAGAGAGAGAGAGAGAGAGAGAGAGAGAGAGAGAGAGAGAGAGAGAGAGAGAAGTCTGGTCATCTAAAGAAAGTGGAACATCACCATCTTTAGATTTTGCGTCTGTTTGACCTGCTGTAAAATCCTGCCAATGACAGCTTTTGGTGATAGCTAGTTTTAGCTAGAAAGAATGATTTAAGCTTGGTTTTTACTACATGTTTGTTGAATTCTCAAAACCAAAAGGTTTTCTACCTTCAATTTTTACCTTCAATTCATGTCCACTGACTAAATAAAGTTGCATCACCTTACTTTTACAAGAAATATAAGTGAAGTAGCAGATTATCCCAGATGCCATGTTTTAGAGCCAGAGACCCAACAGTACTGGCTTGTTCCCATTCAGTGCTTCCAGCCTGTGAGCTCACTGTGTTATTGCTGAGCTAAGAGGGGAAGTGCTCGTGTCCAAATATCTGTAGAGACAGAGGAAGTCAGACTGCTGGATGGGCAGAGATTGCAAGTCCTCAAGTGAGGATTAGAGTGATTGCAGTATGAGCTGGATTTGGAAAATGCCACAAGTTTTTTTTTTCTTTTTTGGTACATGAAAAGCATAGTCGGAGAAACACTGACAACATTTTCCCAAGATATGCTGGAGAAATGTCAACATGAGCAACCGTTCCATCACCCCAACTCCCTTGCTTGTGTTTATAAAAAAATAACAAGCTGGCAGACTCTGAATATAAGTATATTTTGGAAAATAGTGTGACAACAACAGATTAAAATGTTAATGTTTACTGCTAATAAAATAAAGATTAAATAAGAAGTTTACCAAAATAAATAAATAAATACGCCAGTTTTATTCCTGCCCTGTATTTATTTATTTGTTTATTTTTTAAATTAATGACACTGAACCTGAAGTAAAATTCTTTAAGTTAAATTATTTACCTACTGTTTGTTTCAGATTTTTTTTTAATCTGTCATTGTCACCATCCATAACAGTTTTTTTTTTTTTTTAATTTTAAACATTAATGCTTCCTTGTGCTTTACAGCAAAACCGTATAAGCACAACAAAACAATATTCTTTTTTTTTTTTTTTTTATTAACTATTTCAAGAGTTTGCGCTTTCTCATAATCCAGAAGGATAAAGTTTAGCAAATTTGGCGTGCTGTCCGGGGGGGGCGAGCCGGGAGGACGGCGGACACCAAACCCTAGAGCTCGGCGTCCGGCTGGATGCGAACCCGCCTAAAAAGCGCGGTAAGATGATGCTGGACAGCAAAGGGATTTTATTTTTAGTTTCGGGAAGTTTTCCAAGTTGAGCTTGGAACAGGGTGGACTGGGGAGCTGGATTGTACGGGGACCTGCTAGTAAAGACAGAGACATGGATTAGTGGGTCGGAAAAGAAAAGCAAGCAAAAAAATTTAAACATATGGGGTGTGGTGGGCGGGATGAAGGGTGGCTGTGGCGTTAGACAAAGGGGGTTTTTAAATAGCAGGAGAATTAGGACCTCTGCGGAGGCATGGGGGAGGTCAGGTGGTGTAGCTATGGGATGGGGGACCTCTGCGAAGATCGGGAGGGACGAAGGATAGCTTTTTTAGATTAAGTACCTCTGCGGAGGCGTGAAGGGGAAAGCGTGAGATAGGAACCTCTGCGGAGGCATGAAAGGGGGAAGCTTGAGATAGAGAACCTTTGCGAAGGTTGGAAGGAGAAAAGCCTCTGCGGAGGCAGTACGGTAGAGAGAGGTAAGGGAATGGGCTAACTCTGCGGAGGCGGGTGAAACCTTAATGGAGGGGGTAAACATCCATAAAGGTGGGATAGAAGAGAAAAAGAGGTAAGGATTTGGGCTGCCGCTGCGGAGGCGGGACAAGGAAATAGTTAAACGACTCCAGTCAGAAAATAATATGTTCCATTTCTGACAACAGGAACTGTTTCTAAATAAATCAATGAACCTGAAATTAAGTGAATGGGTGCGTAAAACATGCCTTGTTGGCGTCATGGATACGCAGCTTGCATATGACGTCATCTTGAGATCTAAGAGCGCGCAGGCATGCAGCTTCGGATAGGAAGCCATAGCTTCTGTAGGAAATCCGGCTGGCTGGCTGAAAGGGGGGCTGGGTTCTCTTGGCGTCTCGCTGGGGAAGTTGTTGCGACTTGTTGTGTTGTTGTGGTCTCTGCTAGCCACCGCAGGCACTCGTGGAGGTTCAGACGGGCTGAGCTTGGGCTTGAGCGGTAGAAGTTTGTTGGAAGGCAGGCTGAAGGATTGTATCCAGGTAACATTAGGCAGACGAGTCAAAGTAAGATGTTGTGTTTGTAGGATGTGTCTTCGGTTGTGCGATTCTGAAGAATTCGCAAAAGGCGAGGTGCAGAAGGAAAGAGAACGGGGCTATTTATAGTAGGTAGCAGGGGACTTGATTGGGCAGGTGTAATGAGGAGATTGATTAGGTGAAGCGGTGCCAGCAGTGATTAATCGACCAGCGCTCCTCTCGAAACTAGTTTATTTGAAAAACTTCACATATTTTATGCAGACTTTTTTTTGCGTGCTTAATTCTAATCACAATATAAATCAATAAAAAATTGTGCAATTTGACTTTCATTATATATTAAATCCTTAAAAAATAAAATCACAGCTTACAAGTTAAAATGTTTCAGTAAAAATTATTTATTAATGGTATCACTTCACGATTAAATTAAATTTGTTATCATTTTTGTATTTTAGGATTAAGGTAATACTTATAACTATATAATTATACTTATAATAACTACACATTATTAGTCATTAGAACACTCTATATACCCTTTGAGTCTAATCAGTTTGACGTTACATATGGGAACTCGCATGAGAGACTAATCGCCTTTGAGCTTCAAAAAAAAAAAAGGCCAATGAACATTGGAGAGCACAGATTGCATTCAGGTGCACCTCATGACTACGTGAGTATAAGAGGGCACGAATGCAGTGCACCTGCAGACCTTCGCTTCGGAGCCTTCACCACTTCCTGAGCTGGAGACCCCCTCGGCTTTTGGTGGAGAAGTTGAAGAGAAGATCGATTAAAAACAGTCCCTGCAAGTTAATGCTCTCTCATCTGACAGATTTCACTGGGCGGCTGTCAACGGATTCTGTGGGCTGGTGACCATTTTTAAGGCCGACTGTACCAGCTTTTGCATTCCAGCAAGCAAAGACCTAGTGAGTGCACAGAGTTGCCGCAAAAGGACTCCAGACGGTCCCGGGTGCTCCGCCTCTGCCTGCAGATTGCAGAGGCGTCCCCCCATGGCACCCAGATTTCTGCTCCATCCGCTGAGGCACATGATGCCAGGTTGGCGGCCCAACGTTGAGCTGGCCGCGGGCGAGTGGCGCTGCCCGCTCAGGGACCGGCCAAGAACACCTGCAGGTCTGCAAAGCCTCCCTGACATGGGCAACCAAGGTGGTGGAGGTTGCTCTTCGAGGGACGACGACATCTCATTCCTCAACTCCTCGAGGAGGGCCCGGAGCTTCTGTGCACTGACGTGGACCCATGGGGCAGCGGTACCCACATTCTCACAGAAAGAGCCATTTTCCACACCTCCGGGCCCAGTGACCCAAGGTCCCCTTCTAACCAAATGTCTTTTGTTCCCTCAGATGCGGACCCGGAGCGCTGGGCAGCCTGACTTTTCTCCAGGACATTCATCCTTCTGGAATCAATCCCCTCCCTGTATCCCCCTTAGGCTGCCCCACTGCGAGCACAGCGGTTAACGTTACCTTGACTCGCCTAGCGACTATTCAGTTCACCGGGCGCCCACCCAGGTACCGGGGCATCTGCTACACTACTGAGTTGCATGTCACAACTCACCCTCCATCTGCTCCTGTGGAGTCAAACACGGCTGAAAATGCTGTGTGCTGTTCACATTCCAGGGACACTGAACAGCTGGCCTCCAGGTCCCAAGTACGCCTTTCCCCCAGTTAGCCTCCTTGCACAGACACTGTGCAAGATCAGGAATGACGAGGAGCATGGTCTGCTGGTAGCGCCACACTGGCCCTCGCGGACATGGTTTGCCGACCCCAGCCTCTCCCTAGAGGAAGGGACCTTCTTTATGAGGGGATGGGCACGATTGTGTCCTGATCTTTGGAACCTGCATATCTGGCTGCTGGAAAGGACGCATCAGACCTCTCTGGCCTCTCTTTGGCCGTGATAGACACGATCACTCAGGGAGCTCCCTCTATGAGGCAGGCTTACGCTCTGAGATGGGGCCTGTTTTTAGACTGGTGCTCCTCTCGCGGAGAGGACCCACAGAGATGCATGGTTGCAGTAGTGCTTTTTTTCCTACAGGAGAAGTAGGAGTGCAGGCTGTCCCCTTCGACTCTCAAAGTGTATGTTGCTGCTATCATGGCATATCACAATGCAGTGGAGGGTACATCCCTCGGGAAGCACCAACTGATCGTGAGGTTCCTTAGAGGTGCCAGATGGGTTAACCCCCCGAGACCGCACCTCGTACCCTCTTGGGACCTTGCCCATTCCTACGTCCCATTCGAGCCACTTGCATCAATGAGCGTCAGTGAATTTCAAATATCTAACGCTGAAAACGGCGCTCCTGACTGCGCTGGCCTCCATTAAGAGGATAATTTATAATACGTTTTCTGTGTTTAATTAGATCATATAAAAAAGTTTAAGTAAACGATTAATAAACTATTTAAATGAACATTAATAATCTTATTATTTAGACACAATAATGTAAGAAGTTTCCAGCCGTCTGTTTTTGTGAGTTCATCCAAGGTGAGAACTATTTATTCCTTGTAAAGCATGTACAAAAGAGATTTAAAGACTCATTTATCTTCTGAACTGAAAAGTTTAACAGACACAACACAGAGACATACAAAACACATAAATATTTTTTCAATCAGCAAAAAAAAGAAAGAAAAACAAAGGTCTTAAGGCTTAAGGTTGCAGTGGTCTCCTGGACAGAGGTAATCGGTGCAGGTAAGTGACAGGTAAAAGGCATTAATTCTCTAGCGGGCAGGTGACTCCGTGAATCCAATTCTCCAGAGAGTTTAAGCAGCAGGCAGACAGAGGCATAGGGATGCGGATGAGTCAGTTGACCACCTGTAAAACCATCAGTGCATAACTAATATTAAACCTCTGTTTTGTTTAGTTATATGTACGAT
>JAUMHP010000060.1:2138471-2161682 GCA_032361065.1 Enteromius trimaculatus
TAGTTCGTTTCCAAAACAATGCATCGTACTATGGTGGTTTATCAGCGAGTTACATCGTTGTTCGGGAAATGCACCCCTGTCTGTTAAATGAACAAACGCACATTTTGAGTATCTATAATTATAATATTGCCCACTGTATGTGTGAACTGAATTATCCTTATAACTGCTACTATACAATAATTAACTGCTACTAAGGAAAATGTTATCCCCCAACAATACAATGGGTATAAATTTACATACATAACTGCACTCAGGCATCTGTGTTCTGAGATTAATACATGGATGGTTTTTCTGAGTCAACAAAGTTGTGAAGAATTTCACTGTTCATTGGTGCACTCCTGAGCCATCTGTTTCTTTGTGTTAACGCACTTGGCATCAAAGACACATATATTGCTAACAAGCACTTAGCTATCAATGTTGGTGTCAACAACCTTGTAAAACAAATTTGTTCATTTTTAACTCAAGTTGTTTAATCATGTTTTACTATAGTATACGCTATGATGTTTAACACCTCACAGGCAACATAAATCAATAAAGATTAGAGGATTTTGCTCTGATTTCTCACTGAATGGCTCAAGATAATTGGCATAATACTAAATACTAAATCTAAAATTTCCTGTGCAGATAGCAAACGCTGTAGTCGTTTGTGCTTAAATGCAATGATAGCAAACATGGGTCTCACAGAGATTAGAGGACTAGAGGAGATATCTTTATTGTTAAAGTGAAGTCCAAGGATTGCCAAACTAGTAATAGTATTTGAACCCCACAAAATTAGTAAGGAGGTGTATACACTTGATGCATTCTTGTATTCAAAAAGAGCAAACAGGACGGAATGACGCAGGAATCTCAAGAAATGTTATTCAAAACTGAACCAAAACTTGACACACATCTTACAATAGGCTGCTCATCGCACTGGCAAGACACTGTCTGATGCATGGGTAGTGCAAACAGAAAACAAGAAAAGAACTTAAATGTATTTTTACTTTGGAATGACTGACAGCACGATTGCAAAATGGATTGCTTTGTACTGTATCCAGCAACTATCACATTACTTTAGAATATAAATATACACTGACATTGAAAGACACCTTATGTGGTCTATCCAATGCTATACTCATCTGCAACATTAATTCAATATGTTATCACTTTATTCCAATACTCTACAGGCCTTCTGTTAACTATAAGTAACTTTGCATCTATATGTCAAATACCAGAGTATTAGTATTTATTGTGATGCTCCCCAAACAGACATTCTACTGACTTTGCAAGTACACTTCAATGTACTGTAGTCATCCCAATGCAATCCAAAGGTTATACATGAAAGACTAACCTAAACAAACTGGGTCATATTGGGTAAGAGACATCTAGACTGGATGCTTGAAATTGTTCGGACGTTCCATTTTCAAAAGTTTTTCTGTTGTGTTCTCAATAGCACTGCTCCTTAATTTTTAACATCTGATTCTGATTATAATGTAAAGATACATGTGTTACAAACGTAATATCTACCACTAGGCCTCCCATGAAGGTGTACATAGCTGGCATGGTTTGGACAGCCATGTTGCTGGGGGGATGTCATGCCCTAATGGATAGGGAGTTGGATTTGTAATCCAAAGGTTGGGGGTCCCAGGTCCGGCAGGGATTGTGGGTGGGGGGAGTGAATAACCACCTTCAGTACCATGACTGAGGTGAGACCCTTGAAAAAGGCACCGTTCCCCCAACTGCTCCCCGGGCGCCGCAGCAATGGCTGCCCACTGCTCCAGGTGTGTTTGGTTGTTCACTTCTCACAGCTGTGTGTGTGCACTTGGATGGGTTAAAAAGCAGAGCACAGATTCCTAGTATGGGAAGCCATACATCCTTTACTTTTCCTGTGGTAGCAGGAAGAGTAGATGAAGAATTTGTCTGGCCAATCAAGCATCTCGCCGCAGGGCACGTAAAGCTAATCAGCGGCGCCCGTAGCAGACATGCTTTTGGGGGTGATGTCATAGTAGATCTGTTGAAACACAAGCTTAGGTGATTGAACACGTTTTCTTTTTAATAAGAGTCCAGTGCTTCAATGCTAAAATTGTTCTTGGTGCTGTTAAGAGGGTTAAAGCTCTGCAGCCCTTTAGGAAAATGCTGTAACTAAGTTATGATAGGAAAAAATTATTTAAAAGACAATTTACAAAGTTTACGCCCCTTGCCTGTTAATGCATTAAGTTGCGTTCTTGAGCATTACTGAATGTTTCATTGTTAAGTAATAGTTTAATTGTCCTCAGTATGAAATACCAGCCCGTTCTCATGGCAATTTGTACATATTTTACAAAGTTGTTAATTCAAATTCGTACGACCTTACTCATACATATGTATACGCTAGATTTCACATATTTTATGGGTTGTAAAATTCATATGAATTTGCACAAAGACCTATACATAATCCTGCCTTAAACCTACCCATCACTTGGGTGTAATCATGCAAAACCATATGGGTGAGGTCGTACAAATTAGCCACTTCATAAAATATGTACAAAATTTTTGTGAGATAGCAGTGGAAATACTGTCGCTTTTGGAAAGGGTTCAGTATGCAGAATATGATACATAGCCAAAGAATACGCAAGGTGTGAAGCAATATTAGGAACAATATTAGGAAGTTTAACTGGTCTAATGAAGAACTATCACAAACCTTAAAAAACTGTCACTGATCATCAAGGTAATCAGTATTAAAATTCTAGGGGATGTGAACTTTTAACGAAGCGTCTCGCTTCCCAGTGGACAAAAAGGCAGGTTGGTTATTGTTTTGTCTTGTGAGCAATGATCCCTTTTATTAAAACTTTGTTTAAAAAAAATATGTAATATGTATGTAAACATATGAGCATATGATTTGGTATGAAATAGACATTGACTTATGGGACCAGAGTGATTACAAGAAATTTAAAACTAACTGGTTAAACAACAATATGGCACTAAGTGCCCATGAGCGAAGATTGTAGCAAGCAAAGAAAGCGGCAACCAAGCAACTGCCACTGAGATGCTAACAAAGCGCTTTCTCCAGATAGAATCCACAAAGGGTAATTTAAGAACTTACTGTGCTAATCAGGTTACAAATTTTGCGTACACGTAAATGCTAATTGTTTGTTAGCATGGGGACACCTACGATCTGCTTAGACTTCTGATGTCAGTTTCTAAAGCAAATGCTATGTGATAAAGGGAATTCCCTATTTCACAGTTCCACAGACAATAACAGAATTCATTTGTTTACAATTCCTGTCGTTTCCCATAACTGTAGTGTCCCAGTTACAGTGCTTTTATCGAGGGAACACTGCATATTTTGAAATGTCAAATGTGTATGTACTGTATAGCTGTCTACCTCAGGCAATGATATGCAGGCCCTGAAGGATTGGCCCAATATGCATACAGCTTATGCATCGGATCCATATCAAGCAGTCTCATCTCATTCCGTCACAGAGGGCTTAGTTATTATATTCTCTGCCCTGCCAGGCTGTACGGCTTTGCCAGAGCCTCCAAAACAATTGTAGGGAGATGTCTGCAGAGATGTGTGGAAAGGTGGGCTGGCGTCTGACAGCGATGCTCAAAGATGAGAGTCTTTAATGCATGGCTCAGGGGACATGCCATACCAGGGTAGGAAAGGCAGTGAGTGCTGATGTTGTTTCATGTGTTTTTGACCCGTTGAAGTGTTTACTTGCAGACGGCCAATCTGCGATGTGTGACAGAGGGCTGCTGTTGACTGTCGTTTCGTCTGCAATGTGAGAGCTGTGGTGTGACTCGGTTATTAGTGCTATATTCAGGTGCACATTTAAATGACACAGAGAGCTGATATAGCTAGCTAATAGGGATATGACTAAAATCACACTTCCACTTGCTGTGGACACGTTGCTTGACAAAATCAGCACTGCTCACAAGCTTGTAATTCGCTAGTCACGTTGTTCGGTCTTCCATGTGCTCCTGCAGTTCAGGAGTGATTTAGATGCTGATAGAAGATGCCAAATGCAATGCACACTACAGCACATGCCAAATGCGATGCTAACATCAGCAAAATTAATGGTGAAGTTTGTATTTTTTTTGCAAAATACTTTCTCCTGTAAAAGTTAATGCACAGAGACAATTGAAGTAAGCCATTCGAAGTTTGACTTCCTGAAATGTGTAAACAGTGCAGTTTAAAAAACACTGCTGTCTTAAAGTGGGTAAACTTCCTTGTGGCTAAATCAATGCCACAATCTGTTATTTCATAACAGACATTTACCAATGGCTTTTTATATTTTTTCATAATGAAAAAGAACAATGCAATAAAGATATTTTTATGTCTTTGGTGCTACAGGATAGACACTACTGAATGGCTTGAGATATATGTTGTAGTCTTGTGTGGTCATCAGGCAATCAGTACTTTTATGATATAATTTTTCTGCTGCATCAGTAATTAATCACATGGCATTTAAGGCTCGGGTGAAGTGCAATACACTGGCAAGCCACCCACACACATACTACAAAAAATAAATTAAAAATGTTCATCAATAAAAGTGAAGATCTATTATTGCAATTCTATTTAATGGTAAATTGCACACTTACACATTTAGAGGAATACTGACGTTGTTAAAAACATTTTGGACCCCCTTTTAAAAATGTAACTTTCATATTAGCATTAATGTACTTAGTAGATGCTTTCTTCCAGCATAAAAAAAGATGTGCTAAATGCTTATGGAGGAGCTGTCCAGATGGGATAAGGAATATCGTTTCACCAACAACAGTGAACAAAAACCTTCTGGAAAGTGAGTTTGTGCCTTTCTGTGATATAATATATATGTTATAATAAAACATATAATAAAATACAGCATGTTAAAAATGCAGGACTGTTGGAAATGCTTAGGAACACAGCAGGAGTCATTGACTAAAGCCTGACAAGTATATAGTGAGGTGGATTCTTTGTCTGGTGTGTTTAATACTGTACATATGTCAGAGCTTTCAACCTGCTGAAAAAAAACAAAACAAAAAAAATCGTTCTTTCTCAAGTGGCCGCCTGAGCATTCCACTTCGCGTTTCCTGTTGGAGAAATTGTGCATACGGCTGATGGGAAATGATGTGTGCTCTGCAGAGAAACAGAAACTTCTCTCGCTGCCTGCTATCCATCACGGGTGTCACACTCAATGCTAACTTTTTTCAGTCCGTCTGTCTCCAGCAAGTTTGCTTTCTGCACCCTTCGAGTTGCTTTTTTCCATTTGCCTGCTCTCAGCTCAACCTCACTGTGTTAATGGACCAAGAAGCCAAATAAATAAATAAATAAATAAATTTAGCCACAGTAGATGAAAGTGGCAATTTGTCATGCATTTGCAATATATAATCATTAATGCACTGACTTGCATTTTCAAGACATGTGCAAAGTGTTTTTAGATTTTGTCTTCTCTTGCGCTGAATAGACATTTTTGCCATTTCTGTTTGATGCTAAAACACACACACACTCACACACATGTGTGTCTGAATTGTAAAAAAAAAAAAGAAAAAAAAAAAAAAGTGTGACGATTGTGCTGAAGCAGACTCAGGCTCAGTCATATTCGGATCCATCTGCGGCTTTAATAATAACGTGGCCATACAGGCAATGGTCAAAACACAAGAGCAGGGGCAACGGAGGCAAGGCAAAGACAGAGTAAATAAACAAGCACAAGGTCGAGGTATCAAGCAATCAATCCAATAACAAAGTCCAAGCAGTAGGTCGAGGGCACAAGCAGAGGGTCGAGAGGAAAAGGCAGTCCAAAGTTCGTCAACAGGTAATCCAAAAGTATACAAGAAAAACAAGTGTTTGCTGGGGCTAAACAAAACTTCGCGACTTCCTGGTTCGTAGCGTCACTTTATATAGGCCAGATAACCAGCAACACCTGGCGCGGAAGTGACGAGGAGTTACATGGAACAGGGTCCGGGCGGGAACTAATATTCTGGAGAAGGTTCCCGCTGGCGGTGGTCGGAGGGAGCCACAGAGGTCGCCCCCCCTGCGAGCGGCTCCTGAAGCGAGCCGGTGGCCGACGTCGGGGTCTACCGCGAGGCCTGGGAGCTGGTCGGTCTGGATGTTCCTGGTGGTAAGCAGTGATCAGGTTAGGGTCTAGAATGTCATGTGAGTTTACCCATGATCTCTCTTCCGGACCGTTTCCCTCCCAGTCTATTAGGTACTGCAGCACTCGCCCCCGACGTCGGGAATCCAGGATCTCGTGGACCTAGTATGTCTCGTCGTTGTTGATCACCGGGGGGGCTGACCTTCGGGTGCGACCTCATCTAGGACCTCCTCTCCTTCCGGGGCGCCAGCGGGCTTGAGCAGGGATACATGAAAAGATGGTGAGATTCTATAGTGTGCAGGTAAGTCTAAACGGTAAGTTACAGGAGTTATTTGTCTTGTAATTTTGAAAGGACCCACATACCTTTGCGTCAACTTCCGGCAGGGTTGATTGAGTCTGAGATTTTTGGTAGAGAGCCATACCCAGTCTCCAACTTCGTATTGGGGGTCTTCGATGGCAGTCTGCCTGGGTGGTGAAGCAACGTACTGCCCTTTGAAGGTGGACGTGAGCTCTATTCCAAGTTTCCTCACTCCGCTGAAGCCAATGATTTAGAGCCAACAGGTTGGTGGGTTCGCCCGACCAGGGGAACAATGGGGGTTGAGAGCCGAGCACGCACTGAAAAGGTGTCATACCAGTGGAAGGTTTTCGGAGGGAATTTTGTGCGTACTCGGCCCACAGTAGGTATTTGCTCCAATCCTTTGGTCCTGATGGCAATAGGTACGCAGAAACCTGATAACTTCCTGGTTTGTCCTCTCTGCCTGTCCATTGGACTCGGGGTGATACCCGGAGGTGAGGCTCACGTTAATGTTATTGTGCCAGTGTGACCAAGGCCTGTGAGGAATCTCTAGGGGTAGAAATAGACCAGCTGGTTTCTGATGTGATGTTTTAGTAATATTGCAGGTTAGACATTGTTGCACAAACCGGGTTACGTTGGAGGGTAGAGTGTCCCACCAGAATCGGTTCTGAGCCAAATCCAGGGTTGCCTGTATACCTGGGTGCCCGGAACTTGGGGTGTCATGGACGTAATGGAGAACTCGGTCACGGAGAGGGGCAGGTACTAAGTCTTTGTCTGGGGGACATTCGGGTGGTATCGGTTCCTGAGCTTCGGTGAGTTCGGCCATGATGTCCCATCGGACCGGAGCAATGATGCAGGTGGGCGGAATGACAGATTCAGGGTCTGAGGGTTGACTGGGGGCCTCGTATTGCCTTGAGAGGGCATCTGCCTTTCCGTTCTTGCTTCCGGGGCGATATGTGACTTTAAAATTGAACCTGGTAAAGAATAATGCCCATCTTGCTTGTCTTGAACTGAGTCTCTTGGCTGATCGAAGGTATTCCAGGTTTCTATGATCAGTTAGAACCAGGAAGGGTAATTTTGAACCTTCTAACCAGTGCCTCCACTCTTCTAGAGCGCATTTCATGGTGAGCAGTTCCTTGTCGCCCACATTGTAATTTTGTTCTGCAGAGTTCAATTTTCGTGAAAAATAGGCACAAAGATATAACTTTTCTGGACTGCCGTGGCGTTGGGAGAGAATGGCACCAACCCCTAAGTTGGAAGCGTTCACCTCTACGATGAATTCCCTTTCTGGGTCAGGGTGGTGCAGAATAGTTGCAGTAGTGAAACGGTCCTTGAGAGCCTGGAAAGCCTGTTCACCTTCGGTTGACCAGCGGAGAAGGGTAGGGCCCTTACGTGTCATTGAAGTGAGAGTACCGGCCAGTTGACTAAAGCCCCGGATAAACCGGCGATAGAAATTTGCGAAGCCCAAGAACCATTGTAAGTCTTTCAGGGTACACGGCATGGGCCAGTTCACCACTGCCTCGACCTTTTTCTCATCCATAGTAACCCCTTCCGTACTTATGATATACCCGAGAGAGGAAATCCGAGTCTGATGAAACTCACATTTCTCAAGTTTAGCATAGAGTTGATTCTTGATCAGGCGATGCAGAACTTTGCGGACATGTTGGATGTGAGATGGTAGATCCTCGGAGTAGATGAGGATGTCATCTATGTACACCAGCACTTGGCGGTTGAGGAGGTCCCTGAATAAGTCATTCACTAGGGCCTGGAAAATGGACGGACTGTTAGCTAGCCCAAAGGGCATAACCAGGTACTCGTGAAGCCTGGTGGTCGTTGAGAAGGCGGTCTTCCATTCGTCACCCTCCTTTATCCGAACCAGGTTGTAGGCACATCGAAGGTCAAGTTTTGTGAAGTACTTGGCCTTTCTCAGCTGTTCTAGGGCGGATGGAACCAAAGGTAGGGGGTATCGATACTTTATAATTACTTCGTTAAGTCCACAGTAGTCGATACATGGGCGGAGTCCTCCATCCTTCTTCTTAACGAAAAAGAAACCGGCCGAGGGTGGTGATGTCGAGAGGTGTATGAAGCCTTTGGCGAGTTCCTCCTCGATATATTGCTGCATGCTGTCGGTCTCAGGCTGTGACAGAGGGAAGATACGACCCTTAGGTGGCACTGTTCCAGGAAGCAGGTCGATAGCACGGTGAGGTGGTAATGTGGTCGCCTTTTCCTTGCTGAACGCCTCCCTTAGGTCGTGATACTGCGGTGGTAAGTGCTTGAATACCTCAGATGTGCATGGTGATGAGTGAACTGGTGCGAGGAGTGACTGGTGCTTTGTGGGAGCCTTCAGGCAGTTGGTTTTGCAGTGAGATGACCACTGTGTGATTTCCCGTTCCACCCAGGAAATGTGAGGACTATGTTGTTCCAGCCAGGGGTAACCGAGTATGATGGCGTGATCTGGTGAGTCCAAGGTGAAAAGACGAATGGTTTCTTGGTGCAGTGGTCCGATGCTCAGTGTTAGGTCCTGGGTGATGTGGGTCCCCTGGCCAGATCCAAGAGGTCGTCGATCTAAGGCTGCCACAGCCACGCGTGCACCACATGGAAACAAACGGATACCACACTGCTTAACGAACATCTCATCAATAAAGTTCCCCTCTGCCCCAGAGTCAATAAAGGCAGAGGTAGTGTAAACGTGATCTCTTATAGCTATTCTGACTGGTATAGTAAGTGTAGGCTTTTCACTCACCTGGTTAGTAGAAGATCGGATGGGCCGGGTAGGGCAGTTCGCTCTGATGTGGTCCGGAAGGCCGCAGTAGAGGCAGAGTCGGGTCCTCATTCTGCATTCCCTCTCCTCCTGTGTGAGATGGGTAGTCCCGATCTGCATTGGTTCTGGTTCCGGGTGGGAGGCGGCTGAGGCGGCTGCTGTGGGGCTCCGGAGGTTGAAAGTACGACGGGTGCGGCGAGATCTCAGGAGATTATCGAGCTGTATAGCGAGCTCCATGTATTGCTCTAACGTTTTTCCCTCGTCTCTGCACGCCAGTTCAGATTGCAGTTCGTCGCGGAGTGCCTTCCGGTATAGCACTTTGAGAGGCTCGTTGGACCAGCCAGTCTGAGTAGCTAGGGTTCGGAACTTTATCGTAAAGTCAGCCGCTGACTGGGTGCCTTGTCGTAATGTGAGAATCTCCTCCTCAGGCTCTCGTCCGCCCACAGCATGATCAAACACTTCCCGAAACGTGCGAATAAACTCCCAATATGAGGGGAAGGCCATCTGTCTGCTATCCCACAGCGCCGTAGCCCATTCGAGCGCTTTGCCGGTTAACAATGAAATCACCAAGGCAACACGACTGTCATCGGTGGCATAGTCAAGTGACTGTTGGGTGATGAAAATCTCACACTGCAGTAAGAAACCGCGACATTTTCCCGGTGAACCGTCAAATTTTTCAGGCAGAGAAGGACGGGGCTTACCGGTTACTGCAGGAGCTGGCGGCGGGGTTGGAGCAGTGGTCGCGGGCAGTGGCGTCAGAGCAGCAACAGCTGTGGTGAGGGCTTGAAGCGACTGTGTAACTCCATCCATGCAGCGGCTCAATTTTTCAAGCTGCTGTAGATGAGAGCTGAGCTGGGTAGCCTGGCGTGTGAGTTCCTGAGCCAGTGAATATAGCGCCGCTGGATCTTCTAGTGGCAAAGTTTTCTGTGACGATTGTGCTGAAGCAAACTCAGGCTCAGTCATATTCAGATCCATATGCGGCTTTAATAATAACGTGGCCATACAGGCAATGGTCAAAACACAAGAGCAGGGGCAACGGAGGCAAGGCAAAGACAGAGTAAATAAACAAGCACAAGGTCGAGGTATCAAGCAATCAATCCAATAACAAAGTCCAAGCAGTAGGTCGAGGGCACAAGCAGAGGGTCGAGAGGAAAAGGCAGTCCAAAGTTCGTCAACGGGTAATCCAAAAGTATACAAGAAAAACGCTCAGAGTGTTTGCCGGGGCTAAACAAAACTTCGCAACTTCCTGGTTCGTAGCGTCACTTTAAATAGGCCAGATAACCAGCAACACCTGGCGCGGAAGTGACGAGGAGTTACATGGAATGAGGTCCGGGCGGAAACTAATATTCCGGAGAAGGTTACCGCTGGCGGTGGTCGGAGGGAGCCACAGAGGTCGCCGTTACACAAACAAAAAAAACAAACACAAGCATGGGAGACGATTCCTAAGTTCACCTGTAAATCTAATCATGTGTACCTTGAGTACCTTTTATGAAACAGTAAAAATGATATAAGAATTGCGCAAATTAATATGAATTGTTCACTAATTAAACATAAAAAAAGACAGTTTTGCCAATTTTCCAAATAACACACATTTTACAGGAGAGTTAAAACAGAGTATTTTATCAATTGTATATATAAACAAAAATATTAGCATTATGGTCTTAAGATGCTTGCATTGCTCTGCAAATTTATATTAAGTTATTATCTGTTGTAATGAATTCTGCCCGTTGAGTTCACTTGTTTTGAATCTGGAACAAACCTGTAGTACATTATTTACGAGTACAATTAGATTAATATTTATATATTAGACCCCTGGGTGCTGCAACTTTGTATATATTCACCATTTATTATACTCCTCGGGGAATATTTGTCTTAATTACCTAACATTACAACTACTGTTATTTTCAAACCGCAGATTAAACGAAGCTGAAGATATTTGTGCCTCATGTTAAAAAACACTGCTTTACTCCTATTAAAGGGTTTTTTCTCATCAACTCTCGAATTGATTGTTCTCATGGAAAGTTCAGGCGTACTGACTGCATTGGGATGCAGTAGATCCCACAGGACAGAAAAAAAAAAAAGATGGTCCTCTGTGCCATTGTTCTAAATGAACAGTTCAGGGTAATTTGCTCCATGCTGCTTATGGAGTTATTTCCCAGGAATTTCTAGGCAGATCATTGCCATTTGGAATGTACTGTGTGCAGCTTTTAGTTAAGAAGCAATTTTGAAATGGGCGCTTTTGAATATACTACAGAGTGCAGCACTGACACAAAACCATTGAATTCAAAGACAATGAATTCAAAATACAACAATAGCATAATTTGCAGCCTTATCAATGCATAAACAAAGATATATGTAGGCACATGAGTATGTAACCTATTATCCTAAATCATATTTATTTACAGTATCCCTGGGTATAGTCTATAGTTGTGTGTCAATATTAGAAATGTACCACATAAGTACATTCTGGATAATTAAATGCTATTTCATCTGTTGTTTTAAGCATGCTGCATGTTGTCACATGATCTCTCATGAGAATACTGTTGCATGGTAATTGAAAGGAATTCAGACATCAATTTGGATATAACAACTGCAATTTTCTGTTTTGAATTACTATCAGAATATCCAATCCAAAAAACAAACAAACAAAAAGCTGTAATTGTTTTGCATTATTTTACTGTATGTGGAAGATCAGGTCAAATGCATTGTGATTTCAGCATGATCTGTGATATACTGCAAAATAGTCTCCTGTATGTCAGTGGCTTTCATGTCTCTCAAACCAGAACATCCAAGTAACACCAACGCTTTCTTTTCAGCATTGTGCAAATAGAAATCTTTTTAAATGTAAGCTGAAGATTTCTGAGCAATATAAATACTTCATTCAATCTGAAGCACACACATACACCTACGCCAAAGTAACATTTAAAGATTTTATAGTCCAATTCAAACGCGTTATTTTGCAAATCATTCCAAATGTCGTAATCCAAATCAAACCCACTAATACCCAATAATGACTATATTTGTGAGCAATTTGGATGCAATGTACTGTAGGCTACTTCCATCTCTTTAAAAGAGCTTTGTACTGCTCAGTCTTGTTTTGTTAATGATCAGACACTTAAAAGTGCAGAATCCAGTAAAAAGCAGGAAATCAAGCTCACAGACTTTGAGGGCAAACAAAATAATGCATTGCCTTTGGCTGATTGGTCCAGTTGGTGGCCTCTCTTCTTTTTTTTTTCCCACATGGCAATATAATTATAGTGCATGCACTTGTAGATACACAGTATCGGCTCAGCCAGACCAACATGCAGTGCATTGCCCACTATTGCACTATACCGTTTTCTGCAGAAAGAGTAAGATTAGTATGGAGGCATGCCATTCCAAGCATAGCCTCTAAAACTCGGCAGGTGAGATTTTCCGGGTGTACGCTTATGTTTTAGGAATCTTAGGTTTGATGACTGATTTGCAGACTGTCTACAATAAGTGGCTGAAAAGACTGTCAACTTGCATGAGTAATAAAATGGCACTCTTACTTTGGGTCCATTATATTTAGCTACCGCTATTGTAATATTTCTCCAGTCACAGAGTCAGGTTACCATGGAATTCTAAAAAACAGTTCGTTTCTGGCTGAATGCAGCCTTTCTCACAGTATTTGCTGCACGCACATTAAGCATAATCGTCTGTCTACCTCATACAGCGCGTTCTCGAGCAGATTTCCATAGATTACACACTAAATTGCATTTTGGAAAGGAGCCACTGAAGGAGATGTTGTTTTCATTGGCTCCATCTCACACCCTTAGAGCCGGACAGCTCACTAGAGCCAGCTGACAATATACACTCAACTCATATGTAAAACATACGTTGAAGCTGTGGCGATTTAGGAAAGCAAGCAGCTAGAATGGGCTGATGGAGGTGGGGAGAGGGGATATTCCGTGGTGGATGAAAGAGTCAAAAATTTTGTTAACGTAGGGATTTTACAAATTAAAATAGTGCATAAAATATAATTTGTAACTCTTAGAAGCAGGAAAGAGTAAGTTGAGCTCAAGCAAAAAGCAAGCTCTTCTTTACTTTAGATAAAGGTACCAGATAAAGGTACTCCATCTTTCTCTCCTAAATTTGATTTATGGCAGTATATCACTAGTGATTTTTTCACAAATAATATTTTTTGCAGCAATTAGTTATAACAATTTGAAATTAGCATTAGAATAAATAATAATGTGTTGGTAAAGTATTTGTGCATTGACACTTTAGAAAAGGAAACACTAATTCACTAATTAACAACATTTTTTTATTCATAATTTGCTGCTTATTCAAAGTTGTTAAGTTTAGGCATTAGGTATGACTAGGGATGTAGAATAAAGCATGTAAAAAAGGCATTATTATGTGTTTGACTAGTACTAATAAATGCTAGTAATATTCTAATACAAACTAGTTAAGAGACCCTAAAATAAAGTGTTACCATTTGCACTTAAAAACATTTGCTTATAGTTATGATTAGTAAACTTCTGGTTATGTTCTAAATTGTCAATTTACATACTTTTACAGAAGTCTGACATTTTATAGATTTAAAATAAATATGTAACTAAGTAAAACAAATTTAGAATTGTGATAAATTCTGGACATATTTCACTACTACTTAATGATGAATATTTTGGATAAAAAAGCAGAATTTTGCAAAAGGCAACATGTTGGTAGGACTGTACTTGGTAGCACATTAATCAGCTAAATCATGTCTAAATTACAAATGAACTCAACTGTTACATAAAAGTACCTGTGCACGTACTGTATATTAGTGGGCTGCACTACTAAATTGAAATGCAACGAGAATAAAAGTTTTTAGATGAAAAGCTTTTTATTTTATTTTATCTGTTTCATAATTTAAACTGAATCAGAAAGAAAGACAATTTGGATTATCAAATGTCATGGCATTAACAAGCTTTAAATTGTAATAAACACTAATGTGTCAGTATTGGCAACAGAATGATACTGTACTAAAGGTGTTTTATTAAGCAACAAAGCATAATAGTCGGGAATGACCACATTTGCATTAATATCAAATGTTGTAACCATGTTTGTTTAAAGCTAGCCATAAAAAAACTCACCTGCAGTTTGTCAAAAGCAGACTAGACCATCATATAATTATGTGGGAAAAAGTCCTGTAGACTGAACTAAACTGGCCACCGCTGTGTGTGTAAGGGTTGGTGATGTGTGCGTATGACTGCATATGAGCACAGAGCCATTTAGATTCACTGACAAGCTTTAGCTCTCACGCCTTAGGTATATTGATTTTATGCCCAACCCGGCTAATATTCACAGATTCACAGAGCAGTTTTTGTCAGCCCTTTAGTACAGAATATTTAGTGCTCTAGATCAGTGACTCCAAACAAGGGGCACGCGTAGCCCAGGGGACACTTAAACAGGCACCAGGAGGTATGTGGAAAGATCTTTGTTTTATGTTCTTTTGTTAAAACCATTAAGCAGAAATGAAGACTTAAAATGTTTGTATTTTAACCATTATGGCGGTCAAAAGACTAAACTAAATAAAACAGACATGAATTCAATTTTTTTTTAACACATTCTGACTCTAAAATAAAGTTTAACTATTTGCGCTCTAAAAGTTTTGCTTATAATTATGTAAAATAATGTGTTTAGTTAACTCTCTGGCTCCATTATACTTGCATTTTTTATCCGTCTTCAAGTTGTAACAGTTTAGATGTTATATTGTAATAATGATTATTTTAATAATTGCAATATTAACAGTACTGTATGAGTATGAACATTTCTTGTTTAGTGTTGATGGAGTGGATAATAGATATGATATACTGAATAATTATATCATTTTTGGACATATGATATTTAACTTTTCTTCTATATTTAAATAGCTTTTAAGCTGAATAACTAAATTTTCTTCTTCTTTTATCTTTCGCTCTCTCTCTCTTTTTTTTATCATACGCTCCACCGTACTACTTTCCAAATGGGCTGTATTGACTGATTCTCCTAATGACGTTCCTAAGGGAGGACCTGCTCTGCTAAAGGGTGGACATGTAACCATGAGCTTCTGGATTTTTTAGGGTCATTAAAATAACAGAGGGTTTTCCTTTTGTTGAAGAAAAAGAGGAAACTGCAATTTGTCAAAGTTTTAGCACCACTATGCCATTAATTTACATATAGTCCAACTGTCCCTAATGATTAATGTGCTCTTCAAAACGCAAACTAGAGCTTACAAATGATTTCACCCTTCAGGAAAGCTGAGCAAAAGTGTTTTCATAAAAGGCAGTATTATCACATGGATGATAAATGAAGAAGACCACTGGACTAAAAATTGCAATACCGGGTTGAGATGATCTATAAATGATATTGTGTTTACAAGCTCTGGTTATTAAGGGCATGTACTAGACTATGTTCAATGCTCAGTACACAAATGCAACTAGTTTCTTTTGAAAGTCAGCACAATTATATGTGATGCTGTGTTATGCACAACATGAAAACTTCATAAAAAAGCATATATCTTTTGGAAAAAGAAAAAAAAAACTAGAAAAACATTAAATACTTTTATCTATTGTACAATTACAGGATAAGTTATTCCAAGACTGTGTACTGAAACAACATTTCCAGCACTCCAGATTTTATTTGCTGTTACAAGAAGTTACATTTCTTTTGAGTTTTGCACATTAGACAAACACTTTCCTGGTGTATCCTCGCATGAATTCTCAACTGCGGATTGAGAGAACGCAGAGGCCTTTGTAAGCGTGATTGAAATTGAGCTGAACTCATAGGGAACTGAAGGTGTGTGAGAACTGAATGTGAATCTTCTCTCTCCTGAGTGAATGTCCACAGGTCCCTCTCATCTGCTCAAGAGCAGAGTGTGAAATATCACACACTCCCAAGCTCCCTGGAGACCTAATGTCTGCTGTAGCAGCTCCTTTAAGACCTGACATTTACAACAATACACGCTAGATGGACAGATCAGCTGTCGTCCAGAGGAACTATGGACATTTTTTCCCTTCTTTTTCTTCTTTTTTTTTCAGTTGGACACCAGTGAATGCAGTCAATGAACACTTTCTATATTAAATTGATGGAAAGTGTTATAACATATTTATTACAGTATAATTACATTATTCTTTACACAGAATGTGTGTACGTGCGAATCCGCAAACTTACTGACAGTCAAAGTTGGGATGTTCTCTTGATCTTGCTTAAATTAGTTTTGTCGACATAAAATATAAAATGTGCTAACACACAAAATTCTTCACAAAACCGGAAAAAAAAAATTATAATAATGGATGAGTTGGCACAGATACTAAAGGAAAAGCAGCCAACAAATACACTTGTCCATTCCAGCATGCACCTAATGAATATGCTTGAGTATGCAAAACCTTAATTTTAAAAATGAGGCTTTACATACGTTTAAATTGGTTGTGTCACATCACAATCCCTATACTTCCCTATACTACTGATGTTTTTTAATAGTTAACTAACTTTATTGCTGCTATTTTAGAATAATTAAATACAAGTAAGATAAGTAAGACAAAGGTATTGGAAAGGCTGTTTACTAGAGGTTGGTGTTTTATATACAGTTGGGCTCAGAATAAGTCCACTTCATCTTAGCCAACCTTTTGATTTACCTGGAGGACAATGTTAAGTTTAACCAGAAGTCTGGGAAGACTGAGCAATTAAATTTCAAAGATGGAGAGCCGCCTGAGCCGGTGGCCCTGAAGGCGTGAGAGAATAATGGTTCAGGAAGTGTCCTCAGGAGCAGCAGAACATCCGTTTATCTTGTACAGAAGTGACATCTGGTCTCTAAACTGTGGTCTGACAGTTTCCACACAGAAATCTTTAAGCATGGTGTTGGGCAGCGGAAGGCTATCATGCAGTTTAGTTAGATTGCCTGGATAGTGAGGGGGAGCAAACAGATGCTGTATACTAGATGCTGTACACAAACAAATCACTTCATCTCACAAATACACCTGCAGAGAGACACTCTAGTCTTCAAACGGATGTGCCCACACGTAACAAATCTGCTTGTTATTGCTTAAAAATCACTTATGCTAATTATATAATTTGTCATCAGACTTAACAACTGAAAAAACGAACATCAGGACAGACGATGCAGACATGAGACACTTCAGCATCATGCTACACAAATACTTCTAGCAATGCAAGCCTTATTCTGTGGGTGTACATTCTGAAATGTTGTCAGAATAACATGTTTATAAGTCTTGACATGTTTTTAATCTGGATTCAAAGTCAAGTCTTTCAAAACGGATCTAAGTCATGTTGGAAGTCTTCTGGTAGTTTTCCATTAGCTGCATGCTAGTTTTAAAAACCTTGAGGAAGCTTGAGGCTTATTAATTTATTTTGGTGCAAAAGAGCATTTACATTTATTTATTTAATTAATTAATTGAAATATATTATAAATATATATAGTACTTTTTAATGCAATACTGTAATGCATTACTTTTAAAAGTCACTTTCCCCAACAATGTTGCATTTATAGAGCTACAGTAGGCCTTATTGATAAGTGTTAAGCTACATTTGGTTTTATCTTTCAGGTCAACAGTTTGAAAAAAATCTTGCAGAGCAGGTTAAAGTTAGCTACTGTACTTGGTACAGCCTCAGTAAGGATGTTATGTATGTACAATGGGATCTTCTAGTATGTTTATGGCATTAAGATTATGATCTGTTTCACAGACAACTAGGATGACACATGATGTGAGTTTCTAACCAGATGTTACTTTCATGCTTTACCAAAACTAAAGTTTGTTTCATCTTCAGCACATGTGGCAAACACAAAAAAAAAAAAAGAACCAAAAGGATGAAAGGAAGCAGTTTTATAAACAGATTCAGCAAGCTCATCATTTTTCGGACCAATGAGGCTCCCAGCAGCAGACATCAGTTAATCTACTCAGTGCAAACCACAGCGTGACACATTCTTGCGTTGTGCAGGAAGCCCTTAGAGTATGGCAACACGGCAAGTAATGTAGTATTCCTTCCTGTGAACTGTGTTAAGTTTTGACCTTTCATCCCTGTTGGTGACATGTCATTAACTAGAACACATGCCTAGTCCTCCCCCACACTCCCTAGTCAGCATGGGCAATACATTCTCTTTGTCTTTTCCCGAGTGGAGTCTCCTACTCCCACCACTGCATCACTTGCCTTGAAGAAGCACAAACCCCACACAGCCCTCGGCCGAATGGTTACAGATCAAAGTTGCATTTCTCTGGTGATTTTCATTCAGGGGATAATTTATTATACAACATCCAGGAAATTGGGCAGGTTTTGATGGACAAGTTTTGTGCAAGGTGCTTCTTGTCATGTATGAATGGAATAAATCTATAGTTACCTGTCATATACATTAGACCTTCTGAAGGGTGATAGAAACTGAGGTTGCTTTCCAAACATGGTTTTACCAACTTATATTTCTGTGCATATATAATAGATTTAGTTGAATTTGTTTTGCATGTGTATCGTATGAGCTTAGGCTCTGTGAAGTTAGAACTGTGAAGGACTTTGGCGTATCGGTGCGTTTCAGAAAACAGTGTGAAGGGGAAAGCATTTGCCAGTCAAAATTAACTCCCACATACAACGGTTTGATGATTAAAATCTCACGGTTTCAGGCTCCATACGCTAATCAGCACAAGCGACTTTCAAAATTCTCACTTTCTCAATTCTATTGTTGTGTGCTCACCAGAATAAAAGACAAAAAATTCCAAAGTTATCTTTTAATTGTTTGTGTATGTGGCATTCAGCTGCTGAATAAAGACTGAGGAAAGAGAGACGCCAAGGTTAGACCACAAATTAATTAAACCTGGCAATCAAAGGTTGAAAAATCTTTGGAAAAAAAAGTAAATACGTAAAGTTTGGAATCAAGTTTAAGGAAAACGGAGAATGATTAAAAAAAAAAAAAAAAAAAAAAAACAGAACAGATAACGCATGTGTCAGTAGACTTTGTTTTTAAATCAGGATTTACAAAATGTATTTGGAATCTATTATTAATGCAATAAGGTGTAAGAGTTGGGTTAGTGCATTTTTAAGGCACAATGCAAAGAATTCATATGAGAAAAAGTGAAAATACAAAAAGATAGATATTTCATGTGTGGAATTAATTCTTCTCCAGTGGCGGTTCTACTGTACATTGAATTACTCCATGGGCGAGTAAATTAAAGTCATGACAAGCGGTATGTGTTGAAAATTACCAATCACAGGAGCGGAGAGATCTGACATTTGATCAGTCTTTGAGCAGCTGAAAGAACCATTCTCGCGAGAGTGCACATTTGCACGTGCATAGTGTTCTGTGCTCTCGCGGTGCAGAAATGCTTCCTCGCGAGAATGGTTTTCCGTGTGCGAATACTGTTCGTCTCGGGTTTTTTTTATGTGCACTAGATTTTAAACTATTTAAATGCCATAGTCACAGGTATGATAGATGATAGAAAACCGCTTAGGGGTACAGATGATTTTTATTTTCTCCCAAATTGTTTGTGCCGCCCCCCACGTGTCATTTTCGCCGATGCTTAAAACCGCCAGTGTTCTTCTCAAACGACTTCAAACCCTTGTTGATATGTCTGATAGTGATACATTTATTTCATTTTATTGTTACTCTAAATATTAAACTTTGAAAGTTTTCCTTGACTTGATAATGTTGAGAAGGTCCTTGTAGCATAATGTAAATATAATGAATTTTTGCGATAAAAATTTTTTTTTTAATTATTAATCTGTATGTGCAAACTGCTTTATTCACTATAAACTGTAGAATAGTGAGCATATATAGAATGTGAGTACAATGACGGCTGTCCTTGTTTGCTTTGTCGTACTTGTACTTGAAGTTGTGCAAGGATAGCATGGATGTCAGTGTGGAATTTGCATTCTGATTTGTCTTTTAAGCTTCTATGTAACCTCCTTTATTCCTTGAAACTGTTAATTTCCTTCAGTCAACGCAAATGTAGTATGCAGTCACATGTGAATGTATCTATGGCATTTTATGCTCCAAACTGAATTTTGAGCTTTTCATTTTCTAAAACAATTTGAAAAAATGCTGCAAGAGAGAAAACAGAACTGATTAATAGAAGCCATAAAAATATAACAATCTAATACACATCATTCAGAATACATATAAACAGTAGATGCAGTCGTGGTTGCATATAGCATATGTAAACTACATGCATTACAAATGCAGTACAATACAATCATTTTATGCGCATTAATGACTTGGACTAAACTTTCTTGATGCCGATCAGAGATCGGGCTTTAAAGTGTTTACATCGACTTCATGTTCAAACTTCACCCTGCCAGCCACTGTAATGAGAGGCGTCACAGATCATAAGTGATGCCCTAGTTATTATTATGACTGCCAGTCATGGTTATGATCATTAAACTTACAGTAAACAGTTGCACGAGTCTGTGTTTGTCATGCTGGCCTCCATCTCTCTCTCTGGGAGCAGATGCCTGCGGTGTTCTTTAATGACATGGTGTCAGTGCTGCTACATGAGCTGGGAGAGAGGTTAGACAATGCAGTGTGCGGCAACTTTCTGTCGTTCTCGTTTTCTGTCTTTCTGTCCCATCTCTCTTTTGCTGGGTCTCAAGCCCTCTCCAATTTCTCGCTGTTCCTGCTTCCCTTTCCCTCTCAGCCATGTGTCATTGAGGCTCTTTGTCTGGCAGGCTGCTCTTTCTGCTCAAAGATAGAAATTTTGAATAAAGTAAATGAAAAATACAAATAAATAAATATCTTCTGGATATTTTTACATAAGTTAAAAACAAAACAAAAAAAATAATAATTTAAATGTTAGCACATAATAGTTAAATATTTAATATACTGTAAGGTGGAATTTAATATAAATTCCACCTTGTTGTTACGAAACACCCATTTTGGCCACACTCTGTCAATTACAACTTGTCACAACCGAAAGCCTCTAAGAAGCATGTAGCATGCTTTTTAGCAAAATAGTAAAACATTTATGAAACGTAAAACTATTATTGAAGAAAGCATAAAGACAGGTGGTAACATACAAAAATCTGGCCAACTAATAATGTACTTCTTTCAATTAACAGCAAAGATGCATGACCCAAACTGATATTCATTAGAAAATACCCTTGCCCTGAAAACTTTCAGTTAAAATACACCTTCATTTTGTAATTGACTCTTGCTTGAATGTATGCTTGTCTTGCTTAGATTGATTCTAATTTAAGATGTAAAATAGCAACCAGTTGGACGTTTCACTACTTTCTCAGATAAAGACATGTTGCACGACTTTGATCTCCACGATCTATGAGCAAACAAGTAGCATTTTCTAGTTGAATTATGTTCATTATGAGTACCAAGTTGTATGAAGGATTGTTGTCTCAGGACTTTCTTATCATTTGTCTTTGACTGGCATCTCTTTCTTGCTACTTTTGTAACTCTCTTACATGTTTCTCTCAAGCTCTTTCTTTGGCAAGCAACTCTTTCTGTTATAGAAACCTGATGTTGCTACAGAAAAGAATAGTTGTATCGATCTGTGTGTGCTCTTAAAAAATAAATAAATGCGGAGAGAAACTCTGCCAGGGGAAAGGTTGGAGGTAAGGAGGGGTTCTGCATTGTTGATCCAGAATGACAGTGATTGACAGTAGTGGTAGAAAAGCTGATAGCAACGTTTGGCGTGCCGCTGGTTTAAAGGACGGACATAGCTGCCGATTTCAGGTTTGTGGAGCATGACTGTGCGCTGGGGTGAGATCGTCTCTTACCATCCTCGCCATGTCCGTTCTTCACCCTTACACTCTCAGTGTTTTTCACAAAGGGAGTTTATAGATTGTTTAAATCTTTTTCTCACTAATGGTCAGCTTTATTCACCAGGGCCACACTAAGCCATAGCAATAGCACCCCGTCAATGGTGATAGCAGGTGTGGAGCGCAGGTGTATGCTGGATATGGACCGGAGTGACACGCTGTCAGCTATCAGCTGAAATTAGCAGCTCAGGTAGGAGCCGCATGAGCGGGGCCTCTGAGTTTACAATACAACAGCTGATGGACAGAACCTGCAATTTAAGATTCATCTCCTCTCGCTGCTCTCTCTGCTGGTGGTTGTCGCTGGATTTTACTAAAAAATGACTTTATATGCCACCACAGGTCTGCTTTCATTGATTTAGTCGCTAAAAGGTGAAGTGTGTCATTTCTGTGTCACTATAGCGGCACCAAACGGAGTTGCAAAAATAACTAGATTTTGACATTTTCGGAATGAAATGTGAGCGGTTTCTGTCCATGTAAAAGTTGCTGCCACAACGCTACGGTATTGTAAGTGAGGTGTTGCGATGCGGGTGCTGAGATGTTCTTGAGTGGTTTTCAGAGCATGACTTTGTTGTAGCTAAGGTTTTTTTCTTTTTTTTTCTCCTTTTGTTGGGTGGTTGCTAGGTGATTTAATACTGGCCGACTCTTCCAGATAGTTTTGGTCAAGAAGCATAAATTAATGTGAGCTTGGGGCAAAAAATGGCACAAAAAGTGAACAAAAGTAAGATAGGGGCAAAAAAAAAAAAAAGGTTCAACTGAATAAATTATGATTATCACAGATGAAGTGAAATCAGCTAAATGTGTTGATTGGTCTGCTTGTGTTACGAGAAGATTTTTTGTTTTGTTTTGTTTTGTTGCACTGATCATTACAACCAATCACGGGTTAGTCTGTCAAATACTTGAATAGCAAATCAAGTAATTTCAATTAGTCTGTCGTAACGAACAATTCCACTGAAAAGGTTAAGTATGTGCTTTAACTCCAACTGAGTTCAGCACTTTTGCAAATTTTATGTTAGGTGGCCTTAACTACTACATGCTTGCATTAAAAATAATGGTCCCACTTTATATTAAGTGTACCTGTGTACTTTCATAGTAACTAGATGTGTATCTAGTATGTAACCACAGTGTAAGTGCAAACAAAGTATCTGCAGCTGTAATATTTCTGTAACTTCACACATGTAACAGCCCTCAGAATGGTGTGTGTAAGTACAAATGTGTAACAGGACATTGGTAACAACACTTTTTGGTAATGAAAGTACAAAAGTAACAAAGTATAACAGGACAAACAGCACTTTTTGATAAATAAAGTGTTACACTTTATATTAAACAGACAATTGCTATGGATTTAGCATGTAGTTACTCTGATGTAA
>JAUMHP010000060.1:2171027-2188214 GCA_032361065.1 Enteromius trimaculatus
TGTCTGGATTACTCTGTGTTCATCAATAAACAGCCTGCATATGAACCCGCACGTCTCCTCGCCTCGCTCTCGTGACATACAGCAGGTGTAAAGGCTAATTAATATTCTAAACAGAAAAGTTAAACACAACACAGAGGGATACAGAACACAGAAATAATTTTTCAAGATGAAAAATGTAATAGTACAACTGTACACTTGATAAATGAAAAACATAAGTGTACAGTTGTACAGTTTTATATTTGTTTGCATCTTGAAATAAATAGTACTGTATCCCCCGGTGTTGTTGGTTTTTTTTTGTTGTTTTTTTTCTGTTAGGAAGATTTTGTACATTTAGATATGCTTATAAATCAAGAACAAGGTATTTATAGCTGTATTTATAAACTGCTTACTAAGGACTATTAATGTTGGAATAATGCTTTATAAAGGATGAGCTGACTATTTATTAATGCTTAACTAATGATTCATCGCGTGTATTTATTATAAAGTGTTACCCCGACAGGGTGGTCTATGCTCCCGTCACATGTCACAACTTGCCCGTCATATGCTTCTGTGGAGTCAAACGAGTTTGAAATCGCTGCACGCTGTTCACATTCCAAAGGAACTCAACCGATAAGCCGACCAGCTCTCACGGCAGACCACCAAACCTGGAAAACGGCAGCTCCACCTGATTTGGAGATACTTCAGCAAGGCCAAGATAGACCTCTTTGCCTTCCCCGATTCCTCCCACTGCCAGCTGTATTACTCCCTCTCCGAGGCACCCCTCAGCAGGGATGCACAGGCAAACAGCTGGCCTCCGGAGCCCAAGTACACCTTTCCCCCAGTGAGCCACCTTGCACAGACCCGGGGCAAGATCAGGGAGGACGAGGATCAGGTTCTGCTGGTAGCACCATACTGCCCCTCGTGGACCTGGTTTGCCGACCTAGTGCTCCTCTTGGCAGCCCCTCCCTGGAAAGTCCCTGTGAGGGAGGGCCTCCTTTCTCAGGGGATGGGCACGATTTGGCACCCGCCCCCTGATCTTTGTGATCTTCGAGAACCTGCAAGCTCTGCCCCAGGCAGAGGAAGACCTAGCCTTAGAGTTGTTTTGTCCCGTACGCATTGCGGCTCTACATAGATCGCACTCGGAGCTTCAGACGCTCCCGTCTGCTCTTTTTATGCTATGGTGGACAGCAGAAAGGGAATGCTGTCTCCAAACAGAGGTTGGCCCATTGGGTGGTTGACGCCATCTCCCTGGCTTATCTCTACCAGGGAGAGCCGTGCCCCTTAGGACTGAGAGCCCATTCCAAATGGAGTGTTGCTTCCTCCTATGCATTGGCTCACAGAGCCTCTCTAGCAGATATCTGTAAGGATGCAGGATGGCTGACACCGTTCTACGACCTCCACGTAGAGGCTGTGTCCTCCCATGTCTTCAACTAGACATCAGTTGAACGAGAGGCCGGCTAGTGTCGGCTTGCTATGCCATTCCCACGGGATCCGTGCGCTATCTCTCAGATGTTCCCCACAGTCTGAACTAGATGCGGAGAGTTAGATTGTAATATCAATATTCCACTGTCAGCCAGAAGGCCGTGTTTCCCTTCACATATAAACATAACTTTATTGACAGTGTTGGGTGTAACGCATTACAAAGTAACTATAATAATATTACTTTTTTCAGTAACTAGTAGTGTAAGGCATTACTTGTCTGAAAATTGTAATATTATTAAAATTTTCCCGAGCTAGTTACTTGCGTTACATTTGCCAGTAGCACTTTCATCACACACAAGGCACACAGAGAACAGATAGGATGCTATAGGATGTTGCGCTGATGCGCATGCACGACTGAACGAATCATTCCCACAAGACGACTCGTTCTTCCCGAGTCACTTTGTTCAAGAATGATCCATCACTAGACAAAAAAATGGAAAAACGGGGAAAAATGAAAGCGTCAACAATGGCAAGCTCTTTTTCAGAGGAAGGTTCCCAGCAACAGAAAGCTATTTTTGACGGGTAGAGATTCAGTCATTATTTTGAATATGTTCAACGGAAGGAAAATAACTTGACGGTGAAGTGCACACTCTGCCCGAGGAGAAAACTGCTCTCCACCGCTTGTAACTACCTCTTTACCTTAACATTGTCAATTTATAACAAGTACAAGAACATACAGTATTAACTATCAAATTGATTGTTTGCACTAGACAGTGTTTGTTAAACATAGAGGAAGTTAATACTTGTTTGTCCTTGATTGAACAAGTACAGTTTGTAGTTATTTGTGCTAGACAGTGCCAGTCTGTTGATGGCATAATAAAGACCCTAAAAAACACTCCTCCTTTCTATGTTCTCCCTCCATCTGATGCATCTCAGGCAATTATAGAGTAATTAAGAAAAAAAATGTAACTAGTGATATTACTATTAATGTAACTAGTTACTTTTTTCCAGGGAGTAATAAAGTAATGTAGGGCACTACTATTTTTGAGAGTAATATGTAATATATTACTTTTTTGAGTAACTAGCCCCAACACTGATATATTGAATTATCCAAAGTTATACTCACGTAGTGACGAGGTGCACCTGAAAGCAAACAGTGCACAATAATGTTCATTGGCCTTTTCTTAAAAGCTCAAAGGTTCAAAGCTCTTGCGAGTTTCCAACTGACCTTCGACTGAAGGGAACGAGGGTTACCTTCTTAACCTAGACATGCTTCATGTATGTTAAAACGGGGATAAAATAATGCTAAATTAAAAAATGGTAAGTATAAGGCTGTCAATGTTAATGTCATATTGTTTGTGCTGGCAATGTTTGTATTCTGAAAGCACACTAAAATTAAAGACCTTTAGAAATTATCAGTTGACCTGTCAAAAATATATATTTTTTAATTTATGTTGGGTTACATTTCAGTTGGATTTAAAGTGCCCATGTAATGGTTTATGAAACATGGTTTATGACATGAAAACAAGGTTTAAAAACACTTTAATGTTCTTATAAAATTTGTTTATTTTTACTCCCAAATGATTTGTTTAACTTTGTCCCTTTAATAAGAAAGAAAATAAGTTATTATAAACTATTATTTGCTGGAGTCCATAAAGACCAACGGCACCCAATCTTGTTCCTTGGAGGGCCACCTTCCTGAGTTTAGCTCCAATCTGTTCCAACACACCTGCTTCTCCTGAAGACCCTGATTAGCTAGTTCAGCTGTGTTTAATTAGGGTTGCAGCTAAACTCTGCACAAAGGTGGTTTGCCAGAAGCAGGATTGGACACCCTGGATATAGACATAAAATGACTTCTCCAGGGCACTTATTTCCAACCCTGTTCCTGGAGTACCCCCAACTCTGCATATTTTGTATGTATCCCTAATCAAATAAACCTGGTTCAACTCATTAGTAAAGACTCCCGGGTCTGAAATGGGTGTGTCAGATAAGGGTGACATCCAAAATGTGTATTGTTGAGGGTTGTCAAGAGCTGGAAATTACTGATCTAGGGCAGGGCTCCTCAAATCTTACCCTGGAGGTCCGATGCACTGCAGAGTTTGGATCTAACCCTAATCAAACACACCTGAGCATGTTAATCAGTGTCTTAAGGATCATTAGAAAACACAGGTAGGTGAGTTTTATCAGGGTTGTAGCTAAACTCTGCAGTGCATTGGACCTCCAGGGTAAGATTTGAGGAACCCTGATCTAGGGTAATGGCATTAATACAAATTTTTGTCTCAACAGAATTTCACCTGAAGGAGAAAAAAAAAAAAGTATATATATATATATATATATATATATATTAGGGCTGTCAAATGATTAAAATTTGTTATCAAATTAATCCGAATTTTCAGTGGATTAATCATGATAAATCACTATTTGCAACTACACCTGAATCCTAACCATTTTTTGTTTCTGAAATGCAGAAGATAAATAACAGGACACAGATACAAAATATTTATATTATGTCTATTTATTAACACCGCCAAATAATTAAAGTTTAATTAGTAATAATTTAAGTTTAAATCAAGCTGAAACATACTACACACCATAATATTTGTCTTTGCAATGAGAAAAATCTTTTATCTTTAGCCTGAACTAAGCATTCATAAAGCCGCTGTCAGCAAGACTCACGCCAGTTTCACACTGCACACGTAAGCAGCGCAAATTTTTTCAGATTGTTAGCGGATGAGAGCTTTCACACAGAATGGGGCTACGCGTAGCAGTGCCGCGATAGTTTCGGCACAGAGTCTATTTTTGATGCACCGCCTACTCTAAATAAAGTGCGTTGTTCTTGATCTAAACTGTCATGGTTAACATGAAAAGTAACACATTTTACCATAAAATTGTGTAATTGATTGTGTTTTGTGTTTCACACACACCATATAAAATATAAAATACACAAAAACAAATCACTAAAATGAGTTTTTGCCCAAACTTCAAAGGTCTGTTAAATAAAAAAACTAGAAGAAAATTTTTTTTGCACAATCAGCGTGCGCTGCTCCTGCTCTGCATACGCGTCGCTTACATCCCAATGGTTGTCGTTTTGCATCAGTTTCCCAGACAGGGACAGTTCAATTCGGGTTTCTTCTGAACAATATTAGAACTTTCATCTGTGCCACAAAGTTGGAGCAAGATTGCCTGGTATTGGCTGAGGCAGCTGACGTTGAGCGATGACCTTAAGAATCTTCTCAGATAAAGATGCACTATTTATTACAGTACACACCAGGTTATGATGGGCTCTGGGGTGTTCAGTATAGGGGGATTGTGGGTTGTAGGCAGTAGTGCATTCAGGATATTGACTGCAGTTGAGGTCACAAATGCTGTCTTGAAATAATTCTGTAGGATCTTGGAGCTGAACAAATCCTTTGTTAAGCCTATCAGCTATTTAATTTTATTTAGTTATTGCAAATTGGTCATTCACAAAATATGGCGGTCAACATGTCTCTTAAATTTCTTAAAACAGTTTTTAATAAAAGAAACCCACATAAAAGTATTAATGCTATAATGTGATGTTTTGGGAGAAAAATTAGATGTGTTTTTTGTGATGTTTCATTAAATGCAATAAATCAAAAGTGATAAACTATTGCCCTGATATGCAATTTATTTCTATATTTTTTACATCAATTCCATTAGTTTTGCTATAATGTTAATTGTCTTTGATTTAAACCTTGCTAAAATGTTACAATGCTAAAAAAGTTTATATAAAATGTTTATATTATATTATAGGTCCTACTGTCACGAATGAGGGCATGAAGCGAGTTCAAATGCAAGGGGTTTATTCAAGCACGGAGTCATAACATGCATAAAGTAAATCGTCGACAAGCAGATTCAATGAGGCATATCCAGAGGCAGAAACGTAAACAAAGCAATAGTCAATACCATAAATCAGTCCAGGGGAAGAGACAGCAAGAATATCCAGGTACAGGCAAAACTTCGGCAACGATAAATCCAACAGAGAACACGAACAAACAGGAACACAAATAAACAAGGCTAGGGGTTGACGGCAAAACATTGGAATATACATCGACAATGATCCGTGACTAGACAGACAAACAGACAGGTATTTATACAGGTGGAACTGATTGAATGATGGAACCAAACTAGCAACTGCTTTGAGGAGAGGTGCATTCTAGGGAATGGAGTCCAGGAATGAAAACAGATACAAAACACAGAGTACATAGAAAGCTGAAGTGCCAAACACAGTCTTTAGCTGGCAGCTCCAGCTGGGCGTGACATAGCGCCCAAACCCCCCAATGAATGCGCCCTCCGCGGTTGGACCGATGGTGGAAGCGCCCTTTGGGACCCCACAAACTGTGCTCGCATCCCCCTGAATCATCCGGACCATAACCCAGCTACCTCCATGGGTTGAACAGCCATGAATGGGGGTTCTGGAGAATCTAACGGCTTATACCGACTTCTCCAGAGGGGGTGCAGCCCTAAGTGAACCCAATGGAGTATGCAAGCCACCCACAGGTTCTGGGGTCCAGATCACAGACAGGGTCTGGTGGATCAGGCCATTCAGGATCGGGGTCACGGACAGGGTGTGGCGGATCCGGCCACTCAAGATCGGGATCAAAGACAGGGTCTGGTGGATCTGGCCACTCGTAACCCAAATCGCAAACCAACATGACTGGACATGGCTCCTCGTACCGTGAAACGGGAGTGGGACCCGTTATTTGTGGGCTGGGAACCACGAGGACCTTCTGCAGTTTGTCAGGCTGCGTGATCGGAACTGACTGGACAATACACGGCTCCTCGTACGGTGCTATGGGGTTAAGACCACGTTACATGCGGGAAACCGCAAACTTTGAAATCAGGTGAGCCATATTCAGCTCCAGCTGGGCGTGCCACCTACTTCATATTACCTTAGTACCTGTGTACTTTCATAGCAACTAGATGTGTATGTAGTATGTAACCACAGTGTAAGTACACACTGGTACATACAGTAGTACCTACAGCTGTACCAATTTCTGTAACCACACATATAACAACCCTCGGAATGGTATGTGTAAGTGCAAATGCGTAACAGGACATTGGTAACAACATTTTTTGGTAATGAAAGTACAAATTTCTAACAGGACAAACAGCACTTTTTGGTAAATTAAGTATTACACTTTATATTTAATAGACAATTGCTATGGATTTAGCATTACACAGCAGTGGGCAGTAAATTAGGCTTTACATATAAATTATCGTTGGTGTCCAGAATGTTACATTTTATATTAAGTGGGCAGTTCCTGAGGAGTTACCATGTATATACATTGGTGTTACAGAGGTGCACCAACTTCACTATCGCTTCAGTCAAAGTAACCTGAAGTCCTGTGGCTTCAGGTTACTTCATTTCAGAATAAACTACGCATCTGAGTTGTCTCAAGATGTTAATTTTACACAAACTTGATGTTAACTGATTTCAAATGTCAAAAACCAGAGTAATAGTAATACTGGGAGGATATACACTGGAGTTTGAGTTAAGTTTTGATGCTGTAAATTTGAAGAAGATATCATATCGATTATCTGTTCAGGTCTGCTATTGCAGTATTATGTCAGGTCATATTTTTGCTGCAGCAGAAAGCTGATGGATGGATGATGTTCTGGGGTGAGCAGACTAAGTTGGTTCATCTCCAGCTCTGGGCATATCTGCACTCCTGCAGGCTGAACCCAGCTGCACAGCTAGCTTCTAATGTGGACTCATTAGCGCTAGCACTAAGTGCCCTTCACAAATTAGAGCTCAATTCCATTGCTCTTCCATAGCATCCCATTTGTGCCATTCTAGAGCAACAATGCCAAGCGCTCAGTGGTGAATCCTTCACTTGAATTTACTGTTAATATGTGAGCCAGTCTGTCAGCAAGAACATGAAATGTGCATTTGTTAACCAGATCATGATGAAAGGTTGTCTGTAGCTGGCAGTGAAATGTGAATGCTTCTTTGATTTTCAGATGAAATTTGGGATCTTTTCATTGTGAATTGGTGGTTTTTTGGTGTGTATGAATGCACAGGCTAATGCTATTCCTGAAGGCCCACAAGTACATTCAGTCTTTTCCTAAACGTCGACCTTAAATTAGCTTTCAAAGATGGTGCCAAGAACTCCCGAAAGTCTTTCAAATAGCTTTTTCAAATTTTTAAAAAGTCTGCTGAATAGCCTTTCTGCTACAAAATGGCAGCTATTAAAGGCTGTACATATCAAGCTGCGGGTGCAAGGCCTTTGATTGTGTACTTTATTCTTGTCAAACCAAATTCGCTGACCTGCAATTCACAGGGGTACAGCTTTTCAAATGTCTCAGGGAATGCCACTGCGCATGAGGAAGAAGATATTAAAATGTTCCATCAAATTAATTTTAGACATTTCAGAATTAGTTTAGGCTTTCATTTACATTGAAATTTCATTGTTAAAATCAAAATGTGACACTTGAAACAGAACAAGAGGGCTCTGTCAAAACAAACCAGCAGGCATCAGCGCAAAAGTTAAAGCCTGACCCTGGAAACTCATTTGTTTTTAAACTCACACATGCACATACGTATCTACACTCCCTGTCGATGTGTGTGGCTCACTACAGTACCTTAGCTTGCTGGCTTTAGGATTTTTCCATAACGATGTGGAAAATAATTAATCAAGGGGTTTTACCAATGACATTTACGGTATGTTTACTTATTTAAAGCCACCTGATACTATTTGCTGTTCATTTGTCTGTGCCCTCTAAACCTTAGTCATCACATAAAGACTACTGTATAACAGTGTTGCAATATCACGGTTGTCTTTTTTAAGGGGTGTCACTCAGCTTAACAATGTCAGTTAATCGTTTCACCCTTTTGTTTCACTAGCACAAAGATTAGCACCACCATCTCATAGGAGCAATGCTTGCGATCTCTGCCCGCCAGACAGCGGCCTACATGCAGAGCTGCATTCTAAAGACACAATAATCATGGGATTTGATTGCCTGTCCCTCAACCTCAATAATTGATGACTCCAATATTTACCCTATTACCTGTGTGTTGTAAACATTCATTACGGTAGTGTGTTTGAGAGAGGTGTGTGGCAGCGAGCACCAGGGAGCCTGGCCTGAGGGGAACTCCTGTCAGTTTGACTAATGACAGAAATGAAAAAATATCTCCTAATTACTTTAGAAAAAGGTACAGTACTGCGTTCTTTATCTGCGCAATATGCATTTTAAAACTTTGTGCAGGTTTATTACATTTAGCTCTTTCCATCATGGCACTGGCATTAGAGACAGAGCAAGTTCTCAAATTTCAAATCAAATTTCAACTCGCTCCATGAAGGGCTAATCCCATTTGCAACATTATTGTATTTCTATTGACATTAGCATTTTTTCTTTTTTTTTTTTGGTAACATGTAAATAGTCATCACAATATATAATATTAGAGTAGCGACTGCATCTTGCAGGTTTTCGTATGTTCATTAATTTTAGTAGGTTGAAAATGTCATAATGGTCATATTGAAGCTTTTTCGGAAACATGTTGTCATGTCTTTATCATGCATTTGCTGTTTTTAAGTATAGCTGCCATAGTGGTATATAGAATAAAAATATAAAAATAAATTATAAAAATATCAAACAAAAACAATTCATTGTGATAGTCTAAATGAAGAGATACAGAATGAATTTGTGTGTGTGTGTGTGTGTGTGTGTGTGTTTTCAAAAGTTTGAGTATTTGGTTACCAAGGTGACATCAGTCCTAATCGAGTTGATGTATGCTTGATATGTAATATGAGACATTTGATTTGTGTAAACAAAAATGAAAAAAATCAAGGTATAAATGCTTGTGTACAGAATAGTTTATGCATTTTCCAATCAAGCTAAATGCTCCATGGCCTCCGACACAAGACTTTGACTTTAGAAAAGCTTATACTGATTCCAAACTGATTTTGCCACTATAGCAAATCCCCATTCATAGAAAATATATGAAAGTGAAGTAAAATATCTAAAATCTAAGGAGGAGAATAGGGTTCGTCTTTTGGTTCTACATGGTCCCTTTTGCTCACACTTTTGTATAGAGACCACATCTCATTATTAACTAGTTGATTATTTGCATGTCTAATATTAAAACATTAGCTGTTTATTATTACATAAAGAACACATTCTGCATTATTTTGCATCCCTAGTACTACCAAATACCTCAACTTACACACACCAATTCCACCTTAAAATAAAGTGTGATCGCACCATTTGATTGTATTTGGGTATATACAGTAGTACATTTAATGATATGCACTGTATTAGAGTGGTTCCCCTTTGATTACAAACAAATGAGTCACTTTTAGAATTATTAAGCACCATTTTTGTTTTGAGTGTAATATAGATATTTATTTATTTTAGTTTTTATATTGCCTAAATGAAAAGGTATATTTAAAAGAAAATGTATTTTTCTGAAAATCCACTAGGCTATAAGCTTATAGCTTAGCCCTAGCTATGGATATTCATTCAGTCTAACTCATTGGATTTTCCACACAAGAGAGTAAAGAATAAATCATAAGCAGCCAGAGTAATGGGCCTGGAGTACAGGCGAGTATTGTTACTCTGCTCGCAAAATAAAAGAGAGGTTGATGCATATTTTCTGTTCCTAAGCTATAGAATGATTAGTGCAATCAAACCCCCGATGTCTTTTGCTCATTGAGTTTGCAGCGAGAAATATTATGGGATATTTGTGTTTTATGGAAGGAGACCGTTTATCACGGCCATTTTTCATGCTGTCAAGTTAATTACCAGAGAGCGGAATACGATTACACACACACACACACACACACACACACCCCTTTGCACGCAAAGGAATACAAACACACCCTCTCTCACACACACATTCACACAAATACACCTAATCCCACCCCCATGGACACCCAAACTAAATTGTTAGCCTGGAGCAGCAAACTTGCCTCTGTCACTTTTAGAAGCAGCTGAATATCTGTCCATCCTGCTTGGAATAACAATCACTATTACAAGGTCAGAGCAGTTTTAATGTATTTATTTCATTTCTCAGGGGTTCTTTGAGAGGCGGAAATGAATCATGGCTCTATTCAGTGGTGGATGCCGGTTATCCGTTCTAAGGTTACATCACTTCTGCGTTTGCTAACGGATCAGAGCTGTCGTATAGGTTCCCAGAGCTTCAGCTTGGTTAATGGCTGTAGAAAACTAATTTTAACCCTTCTTGAAATTACCAAAGCTGATGAGTATCAGAAAATCAGTTTGGGAAAAAACTATGTTCATTATTAAAAAAAACAAGAGAGGAAAAGTGTTTGAAAAGTGCTGCTCATCCATGTGAGAGTCATTACTATGATAGCAGGGTGTTGTGGGTGGTTGCTAAAGTGTTGCTATACAGTTGCTAAGGTGCTCTGATTTTTTCAACACGTTGCTATGTGGTTGCTCCTTGTAAGTCCAGTGCCAATTCTTTGTTTGTTTGTATGTTTCATTCAAGTATTAAAAACAGTAATATTGATGCTTGTCTTAGTGAACAACTAATAGTCTCACACTTTAAGTGGCCTTGCATCAAAAAATAAATTGTGTTCATATTGTATTGCACTTTTGTTGCTACTGAGGTGGGATACGGGTAAGTTTCACATGTAGATATTTTTTTTAAGAATATAAGTACAGTGTAAAAGCATGTATCTACACAATAAGTGCATTGTAACAAACAATTAATTTTAATGTAAGTAGTTAATGTCCCCTAACATAAAGTGGAACCCTAATAGTGATATTTAAGGTGCATTTTGTGAGAAAGAATGCTGGCAGAATTATCTGTAAGCAAAATAGTTCCATCTTATTATCTGAACAGATATGATATTATCTGTTAAATTAAAAGTGGTCAGTCATGATGACTGGAAGGAAATAAACTTCTACCTGTAGTAACTTTCTGATCACGTGAAGTTACTGACAGAGACAGAGCTTTGTATAATAATAGCTCAGTGGAGAGACTCTGTCTCTAAGGAGGGACTGTACAGCGTTTCAATTGGTAAGTAGTGTGCATGTGTTTGTGTGTGTGTGTGTGTGTGTGGAGACTCAGATACTGTATGGCACAGACAGGATATGACTTAACTAACACTGTCTAACCATTCACAGAGACTCAGCTGATTTTGGCAGCTTTGCTGTTGTTTCTTCGTTACTGGTGTCAAGGAGGAAAATGAAAAGACAACTCTCATTTTTCCTAATTAAAAATGTTGTTGCACCTGCACTGAAGTGTAACGATGAAGGACTAAATTTGGTCAGCTTTCAAGTACTAATAAGTGGAGATACTGCTTTGAGAATTATGAATATGGTACTTTAATAAGCGGATATCAAGTCTAATTATTATTATTATATTATATTGTTGTTGTCATGTATTGTATTAAATAGGGACACAAAACAGGGTGATATTTTATGATAAAATAAAATGCATCAAACATACATTATAAGGAAGTTGAATCATATTTTCTCTAAACAGACCAATTACGCAACACTATCCTCCGATGATAATAATAAAAAAAAATAAGTAATACAATTCAAAATAATACAATTCAGGTAAAATAGCATAGTGTCTACAAAACTAATACATATGTAATAACAACCACTAAGAGAAACTGATACAGAAGCCTTGAATATCTTTTACTATACCAGGCCTGATTCTGACCCACAAAAACCCTTGACATTTGCTTGAAAACATTACCAGTTATGGACTTCATCAAAGAATGAGCTACAAGAGAGAATGATGTTCTGCCTTTAATTGATAGAGAAAGTTAGAGGCACAGATTCAGCTAAATCATGGTTCTTCTGGCTTTTTAGCGTCAACATTTTTTTTAAAGTGACAAAACAACAACAGTAGATCCTTTTTTTTTTTTCAGACGACATTTAGCTCCAAGTGAAAGAATAACAGTGCAATTTTTTCTTTCTTTAGGATTGGGAAAATGTCACCTACAGCATTAGAACATGAATGTGAAACAGATACTTAATTAACCCAAGTGAAGGTTAGTGTTGTCACAAACTGAGAAACTCTTGAATTATGTATGACTGTGCTGCTGTGGTTATTTATATGATGTCTAATAGTGTGACCACTGAATATAATTGGTCTTGATGTCTGAATGTAGAATAAAATGTCAAGGTCTTTCTTAAATCAAATAAACCTTAAGCTGTGTTTTTCTTCGATGCTTATGTGTTTAGGTCTTAATGGTTGTATTTTGTCAGTAAATATCGATTCATATATTTTAAAACGGAAATGAATGTTTTCAATAATTTTCAAAATATATTCTTGCACAAGAACACAATTAGATTATCTAAATATATGTCATCAACATGATCTGTTTAATGTTTGTACACAAAAACATTTATATATGCACATCCTTAAAAGCACGTAAGGCTTATGAATACGCACAGAATTCATAATTTAATAAAATATTGAAATGTACACCTTATTTTCCAATACTGAGACACATGTACTGTATCTCTAACTCAGATAATGATAATAATAATAGTTTGACATTATGATTTTATTACAGTGTATGATTTCTTAGTCATGTCTGTATTTCATGAATATACTTGCTCTTAAAATGTTATTTCTCAAAGTATGGTCACATCGGTCACTGCTCGGAGGAATATAGCAGGGAAAATATAATTAATTCAATAGAATCTGTTAAATTGGGAATTGTGCATGAGTGAGTTCCTTGCACAGACTTTGGTCACAGGAATTTACCGCATTGACACATAAATCTGGAATAGACCTTTTATGTTCACAAATTTGGCCAGTAGTTTCTCCACCAATTGCTTATAAATGCATCACTTTCAAATGAGAAAGATTTGATTTCATCTTTTAGATTTTGCTTTATGTTGTTAATAACAACAAATGGGATCTATTTTTTACATTTTGGATTTCTATATCATTATGGTACGAGTTTATCTAGTTTAAATCAATGTGATAAACAAACGAGGTCAAAAGTAAACTAAAAGTAATCAAAAAAAAGTCTGACCTGGAATGTTACCTGGAATGTGTAATGTAATGGATTACTTAACGGAATATAATTTGGAATATAAGTGATCTACCCAGCACTGCATGTACATCTTATGCATTGTAAGATTTGAAAGTTCATAAAATTACATAAACATTGTACATGTTCAGTGGTGCCAGTATGTAGATATTGTATTTCAGTGTCTATCCAAAACCTGCACTTTACTATCTTTAATATGACTAGATTTATGGTTGTTTATATTACTGTGCATGTTTTTTTATCTGTTTCTGGCTTTGAAGAACTAGTCCTTGCTCACAACATCCACTCCTCTAGGAAGGTTTTCCATGCCTCCATCTGTCAATCCACCTGATTTAGCTGTTAGGGTTATGGGTCACCAAACAAAGTCTATCTAAATGGATCATTACCAATTTTTGCCATTGTATGTGTTAGTATGCGCCACCTGCCCTATAACATAATTTGAGGGCATGACCTTCGACTGCACCCTAAATATACAAGAATGAATACCAATTATATTCAATATAAAAAAAATCCATACAACACAACGTGAGGTGCAAACCCATGAGAGTGAAGCTCAACACACATCAGCAGGCCTGCAGGGCACAACCACGCTTGACTAACAGAGAAAATCATATGAGACCTGCTTCCTGCGTTAAAAACATAAAGACATGATGCTGCTCTACCACTAAAACATCTTTATTCTCTTCACAGTTTGCTGTCATCAACTGATGTGATTATCACCACTCTAAACCGGAATTGCTTGACCTTAAATAAAACATGCAAACTGATTCTCGTCAAAAACAAAAGGTTGTCTCAATTAAAATAGACTTCCATATTTCTCCATGGAAGTACTAGCTCAAATTGATTAAAATAATGCTACAGCATGCACAAAGGTTTAAGTGAATTATCCACCACTCATAAAATAAGTACAGTGTACTTATTATGGTCATATTGCACGTTTGCTGTGATTTAGGTGGGATATGGGTTAGCTTAGGGACAGGTTTGGTGGTTTGGTTTAAGGGTGGGTTAAGGTGTAAGGAAATTTTGATTGAAGTAGTTAGAACCACTTGACTAATTTCATAAATTTGCAGTTTAAAGTTGAGTTTGAATTAATTCAATAATTTGATTAATTTTGACAAAGCTGTAAGTATTTAAAGTATAACGCTGTAAGGCATGCAACTTCCTCACAGACGTACAGTATAAAGTCGTTTGAGCTGATTGAAACACACAACATAATTCAATCCACCGGCTGCGTTCCTATTACACCTAACCTGCGCAGCAATACAGCCAGTCTCTTTTATTTATCGTCAAAAACCTTGACTTGTTGCATGGTATCAATAAGTGGAAAAAATGTAAAGCATTTCCACTGAGCCACATAAACCGGCGTGCTGTGAGCGCGTGACAGGATCGGAAAGACAGAAGTTCAGAGCGGAAAGCATATCAATAAAAACTCCAATGATACATTATTAACACTGGCTGCTTTGCAGTGTCACACTGACGCTGTCCATCTCCAACTTTCCTCGGAGAATCAATTAGGAGATAAACAGCATTGTGTCTTTGGCTGTGGGAGACTGCACTGGCTGTCCATCCGGTTTTCCTGGGGCAAGGAAAATGGACAACAGAGTGGCGTCCATTAGGAATAGAGACAAGTAAAAGTGTTTGTTTGTGTAGTGGTTTAGTGGGGGAGGTTTTGAGGCTAAAAGCATTGCTGGGTTTGAGTGTAGGTGATGCTGACATGCATTACGTCTTCCGTTGTGTTTCTTTATTAAACTAGCACTGATAATTATTGCTGTATTTTTACAGTAGGCCTATAACATAGACTGAAGAAATGCATCATGGTTGAGAAAACCAGTTAGAAAATTCTGCAATGCACATTCTATATTATTGTGCTAACTTGCATTATTATTCTACATTCTTGCCAACTGTAAGCCACCTACATTAAGAATAATGAGTTATATTACTTGCCAGTAAAACTGTAACTATTTATTGAAAATTAGTGCCTTTTTATTCATGAAATGAAAGCAATAAACCTTATCAATAAGCTTATTGATTTTGCATAAGTTCTCAACATAATTTGACCCAATCAAAGGCCAACAAAATATATAGAGATAGATAATTTTAATGACAGTTATAACACATTGTAATTTATAATAACGTTATCAGTATAATGCATTGTAACACATTCTAAAATGCACTTGGGATTTAATGTTTGGAAATGCATTCTTTAAAGTTTTATTTTTATTTGTGTATGTGTTATAAATATAATGCAATGATAAAAACAATGCTGAAAAAAAATTATTCTAGATTAAATATTACAAATGGAGCTGGTGCATCAGCGTGCAATCGATTGAAAGTGTTTAGCGCATTTCAACATTATATTCTGACATTTTAAACAGAACTTGTATGATTTCTAAACAATGTTTGGAAAAGAGCGCAACCTTTTACAATGTGTCAGATGTCATAGCATAACATAAAACAGCATATGAGCATACTGTTTTTACAAATGGGTAAGAGGGCATGATTTTTCTTTTTTTTTTTTTCAATCCATTATACTAAATGAATGCATTAGATTGGCAGCCCTAATTATAACGCATTAAGAACATCTTTATGATACATTACACTTACAGGCTTCACAGAAGGTCAAATAATTCCATCTTCTGCGTATTGTTTAAAGAAAAGCATATATATTTCTGAATCATTCTTTTTCTTTTTTAATGGAGAGAGTGCACTTTCAATTGAACACGATGCCTCGCTGTGTTTCTTTCATCATTGTCCTCTCTAATGACTCAACGACCGCTCAACAATCACTTTTGTTCAGCTCTGACGAAGTTTTAATAGATGAAAAATGAAATTGAGTCTGTGTGACTTTTAATGAGCATTGGCCTGTTATTCCCCTTGTTATCTGGTAATTAGCATATATTAATGTTCAGAGCCACATACCCTGCTAAGTATGTATATATTTGATCAGAGCTTTAAATAACTGCCAATCAAAAACACTGCCATATGAGGCCTGAGAAGGAAAGGCACATGAGAAACAATTTAATAGCCACGGGAGGAAAACTCATTTACAATGGTAATAAGCATCTTCATCTCCCCTCTAAATCAAATGAATGGCTCTCTCAATAAACTTAAGTTAAATGAGTAAAGGACACATACTGTAGGGCGCCTGCAGTCAATTGTACACTACAAGCTTGAAACTACTTGTCCTTAGGTTTAAGGTTGATTATTTTATGACAAAAAGAACTTAGTTTTTCTCATAGCATTTGCACTTCAGTGATATTGTTTTTGCTAAGCACACTAATAACGAATTTCACATTGCATGACCCACGTGTTGTCAAGTGTCCACACCGCCCCAATTAGGGATGGGAATCGAAAACCGGCTCTTGTTGAGAACCGGTTCCCAGTGTCTCAATTCCTTGGAATCGTTTGCAAATTTTTGCAAAATTCCCTTAACGATTCCAGTGGGCCATCACGCGCGTTGCGTAGCTTACGCTCAGTCAATAGTGAGCATGGCACCTAAGCGGAACAAACGCTCAAAAGCCTGATTGTATTTCACCAAAAAGACAAAAATAGGGCAACTTGCAATACTTGCAGTGCAGATATTTCCTCAAAGGGAGGAAATACCACTAACAGGCTAAAACATTTGCGCACACAGCATGCAATAACAATAAAAGAATGTTGCGTTTTCGATCCGGAGTGGACTAACAGTTCTCAACCCAGCAGCAGCAGCAGCAGCAACAACGTTAGCATGTCCTCGGCAAATAAACCTGATTAACTAACAAACACTGCCATCAAATTAGCT
>JAUMHP010000060.1:2188314-2202902 GCA_032361065.1 Enteromius trimaculatus
GAGAATCGATAAGGGAATCGATAAAGAATCGAATCGTTAAGCAGAATCGAAAATGGAATTGGAATCGTAAAAATCTTGTCAATTCCTATCCCTAGTCCCAATGCATCTATGACTATTATGCAAACATCAGAAGATTCTGAGTTACTGTAAAGTGGGGCCAAAAAAAATCTAACTGTTCCCTACGCATCTTCAAATAACATTGCTTCTTTGTCATCCTCTTTTTTCAGTTCACTTTTCACTTTCCTAATCAGTGACACCAGAAAGACCACTCTAGTTGTTGTCCGGGAGTCTTGTGTAATTTACCTTGTTTTATGGATTGTAACTACAAAATGGATAAAAACGGGGGTGGGAGGCACAAAGCTTAAGCCTTTTCTTGCACAAAACCTGTATCTTATTCACTAAAAATCCATAATCCAGTAACCCAGCACTATCTGCACTGATTTAACCAGTCATTGTCCTTCTTTCTAGAATCTTTCAGTGTAAACTAGGTTAAATTGGGCATTCCATAGCACATAGAAGATAATTATGCGTATGTATTTTCTAGATATTAGCAACAGTTCATCCAATCATGATCAAATAATGGAGAAGAGCATTATAACGTGACATAAATCTAGATGCACCAGTAGTAATGCATTTACTTAAGACTTGAGTGTACACTTGAGCGCCATCCATAGACACATAAACACAGCTCGAGAATACAAGTTCATGTGAGGAAGTTTTGCGTTAAACTTTGAACAGAAGTTAACATTGACCTGGCATTTCTGGCTTACAATTCGCATGACTAGAAGATGCAATCGACAGAAAAGCTAAAAGTCAGATTGACTTCTTTGCTGAATTTAAAGACCCCAATGATACAATGGAATTTAAACTCAATATTCTGCTCCCTCTCCAACCAAGCATTCAAACTAGCCAGAAAGACGGCAAATTGCACCATGCAAAAATTGCACTTACCGTTAACTTTCGTGTGTCTGTTTTGCATACCATTACCTGATTTGCATATTTGCTTTTAGTGAATCAGGTGGAAAAAAAAGCCAGACAATTTCCCCTGGGAGCTATAAAAAGAAATGTTCCACATTAATGACATCACAAGGAGATGCTCATCATTTGATATGAGCACAATAGAAAGATCACATGTAATTAGTTACTTCAGCAATGTCTACTTCGCACAATCTGAGTTAGCATTTGAAAAATCGTTGTTCACCCTGCACGCTCTCAAGTAAAATACTTTCTTGTTACATATTTGTTGTCTAAAGTCTTTCTTTCATAGGATTGCCAATTTCATCAGTCTCGGATCACATTTCATTAGCGTTCTGGAATGTGTGAAATTTTAGTGTGTTCATTCTACTGCTACAGTAGAATGAAAAACCAATAGAATCATTAACCTAGAGACATCAAAGACATCAAAAGATGAGTTAAGCATGTTTATACTAGCTTGTCTGTATGATAAACAACATCAATTTATTTCATGACCCTTTATGTTATCATCGTATTATTGCATAGTTTTTTTCATTTTTATAAATTTTTTTATGCATGCACGCACTGTGAGTTTCTGCGGCACTTTTGTTTAGGGCTATGGCTATGGTATATGGTTAATCAGTTCAAGCGCCCAGTCAATGTTGTCGATTATTTCCAAAGTCTTAGATGCTACATAGTCTGACATGACTAGTTCGACATGAGCCGAGGCTCAGCCTGCCTCTGCTTTTACATCTGACAAGGTTAATAGTGTACAATCTGACAAGTAAACATTCGTAAAAAGGACAGGGGGGAAAAACTTATAGATTGCACCAGGCTTTAAAGCAACTAACATGGAAACAATGACACCAGCGCCCCCACCCCAACGCGTTGTGAGGCTCTTTGTTGTGACTTGGTCTCGTAAGAACAATATTCTGGGAGCAGCTGTCAGATCTTGGGCCACGGAGGTTTGTTTACAGGGTGGCTGAATGCTCCAGCAGGTCAGTTCTGAGGGGGATTTGATGGGTGGTCACATCCACGCAACACCCAAAGGAATTTCTGTTCCCCTATCATTCCCGATTCTACGCCCAGCAGCCTCCAGTAGGGGCCCTGAGCTCTGCTTTTGTGCTGATGTCATTTACAGACGCTGCCTCTCAGCGTGGCTAACGCTCTGCAGTGACGGGGAAATCAGACCCCATGAAGAGGGATTACTCCTCACGGTATTGTCCATGCTATAATGCTGGAGATGGGTGTCTGTTATCTACACAACGGCCGCATTTCACCCTGACAGGGACGCCTGGACTCCTTTCATTGTTTTCGCCACGGAACACAACACGACCCCAGATGAGAATGCTAAAAGCAGCGTATCCAAACAGAAGCTGCCCCCTCTGAGCCACACTGGCTGATCTGATGTTGGTGCTATGACACCCACCGCTGATCCGACACTTATGTATTACGCTTTAGCTAAGCTGAAGTGACTCTTTTAATAGCTGGTAAATGGAAATTCTATAATCATTGAGTTAACCTCTACTCTTGACTGTAAATGGCCAATTAAAACACTATTACGACTAAGCAATACTAATGATGAGTGTTTATTCAAGCTTGCAATGGCACGCAAAGTTTTGGATGGAGTCGCTTGTCCATCCACCAGAGAAAATTTAAATATGCATTCGTTGATTGTACTATGAAATGGGCTATTTTTTTATATTTCCAAATGTCACATTATATATATATATATATATATATATATGTGTGTGTGTGTGTGTGTGTGTGTGTGTGTGTGTGTGTGTGTGTGCATGTCTATATGTGAATACTTTTCATCAATATGTGAATTAGATGCATTGTAATGCTGCACTAGTAGAGCATGTTGTTCATTTTCATTTGGCATTATAAGCTTTGTGTATATTATGATGATCTCCCAAAAGACATTCGACTATAGGTGACTTTGCAAGAACATGTCAATTTATACTCTACCAGTCTATCAATACTCTACTAACACTATAGTGAGAGTTAGGAGATATGAAGGTGCAAAATCATCTATAGTCAAATGAATATGTTAAAGGCACCATCAAAATAAAGGGAAACCATTAATAGTTAGTGAGGTAACTTTTCATTGTTAGTTCATGTTAGTGCAGGTTCATTAAATTAAATAATTAACAGATGCACATTTTGATTTTAATGTGTAAATATAAAATAAATGTAAATATTGTAAATTTTAAAATTCGATTACTAAACTAAATAAAGTATTTTTTCATTCTTAGGTCATATTAAGGCATTTATTATGTGTAGTATGAATACTAATAAACAGCCAGTATGCTAGTAATATGCATGCTAACAAGCTATTAGTAGAATAGAATATTAGAATTGTCTCTAAACTGCACTTTTTTTGTTTGGTTTTGTTTTGTGTTTTTAATTTGCACAATATACGTAGCAAGGAGGCTGGGAACAGGCCAAAAATACATTCAAAAATAAATAAATACCAATGCTGATGTTCTTGTGTGTCTATGTATAGCTGCGTAAAAGTTAGCACCAGCTATTTATCATCAGCTATTTGTTTATGGCCAAAAACAGCACTAGTATTGTACAATTATTCTATATCTATTTGTACAATTATTCGATATGTGCATCTTGGGAAAGTTGCTCTCGGCAACCTCAAGGTTCCCATGGTGATGAGATGTCAGCGAGTGTCAGTACAACCTTGAACCGCGGAAAAACGGTCAGCACTATATATGTTACGTTCCCTCGGTGACTATTTAAAAGAATTGCACAGCTGACATCGCTTGTTTTAGAAGACGCACATGTGAGTCTTTGACCCCCTGTAATGTGGGAATTGTACCACGGCAAGTGTTTAGTGGTTCACAGGTGAGAGATTCACAGCGGGACAAGTGCAGGGGAAAAAGACATTTCCGCTTGTTTCCAAGATACATCCCTAGTCATTCAGGGCTTATCAATAAAGCAGATGATGCAGGAACATTTACATTTTATGCCATTTAATTATGAATAAACATAATATTTTCTTTTTTTTTTAAAAAAAGCATATTTTTTCAGTTATGAATGTGTTGTAGTATTTAGGCCAAATCACTCAGCAACCAAGACATCAGACAGCAACCAATCATTATCAAGCCACGTGACTGGGGCGGGACGTGACACAAGCAGCTGATGAAACCCTTTGTTCAATATTTTTACATACCAGGTTGGGGAAAAAAGAAATAATATATTTACAAATGAATTTAGTTTATTTAGCTTAAAAATAAGTGCATGGTATAATAGTTTATTCTAAAATCTAAATCAATCAATCTAAAACTAATATCAAAACATACTTAAAATAAATGTTAATTGAAATAAAATCAAATATTTCTCAGAATTACAATTACAACAATACAATTACTAAAGGTAAATACACTATATACATAAAAAACATAAACAGATTATTAGTATTACAGGGGTGACCAGTGTCAGTCCTGGAGAGCCAGCCTTTACAAAACTTCAGCTGCCTGTATAATGTAGTTTTTAAGTGACCCGTATGCTGTTTTCATGTGCTATAAGAATTATCGTAAATATGAGTTTCCAAATTCAAAATTAGACAGTTGTATTTACTAGTGTGAAACTCTGAGATGATTTTTATACCAGTGCTTCTGAATTAGTTGTCCAATAAATTTTAAACATAGTGGAGAGGAAACCTTATGCTGCTGTCAGTGCTATTTTCTTCGTTGTTTTCTACACACTTTGTCTTGTTGCTAAAATATATCTACATATATTTATATTTATATACAAGCCATATATGAATAATCCTCAAAAGCATAATGAATGTTTTATAAGCACTGCACTAAGCATGTTTTGACTGAATTTCCAAAATTGTGAGTAAGACATCTCATCTATCTGGTGAATGTGTATATTATTGCCAACGAATTGGATGCTACGTTTTATTCTTTCCATCAACAAAACACTTGGTCACCACTGCTATTGCTGCTATTTCTTAGCATAAAATCAACTGTAGATTCAGCAGAATGTACAAAGATGTGCAAAACCAAACCGACAAAGCATAAACGTCATGACAAGAAATAGTGTGCTAACAAGCAAAAAAAACATTCCTTTAAGCACAAAAACACCCTTAAATTAAGAACACTCTCAAGAAAGAAAGAGAAGTTTGAGTACGGAGATTAACTTGTACCTGAAGGCTGGAAAGAGAAAGCATTGAGGGACTGTTGACAATCCCAGCTCATCCGTGAAACGTGCTGATGATATAGTTATGGTTTTGCTATGTATCACTGTCACTGAAACAGTCACTCTTGTCTGTATTGATGATGTGACTGATGGACTATAGTGAGCAGGAGATGGATTCTGGATAAGCAAAAAAATCTGCTCAGACCAAACCAGATACTTTTACAGCAGTTCACTTTGCTGCGTTAGAGTGACAGTATCTGTAGGCCTCTATGTTATCATGCATGTGAAGCTATATATCAAATAAATTGTATGGAGTAGTTTAGATGATACGTCTTATTATTTTTATTTATTTATTTTGTTTTGTTTTGCAGTGTCCCTCATTTTAAGAATTATTCATATATATATATATATATATATATATATATATATATATCTTGACTACATGACTACAGCGATACTAATTTTACTCCTTGCTTGTTTTAAGAGAGTTAACACATTTGATTGATTGATTGATTGATTGATTGATTGATTCTTCTCTAATCAGCACCTCCACAAACCATAACCACCATCTCATCTCATCTCTCTCTCTCTCTCTCGCTCTCTCTCTTTCTTTTCTTTACTCTCTCGCTCTGTTTTATTTCATCACCTTCCCTCATACTAGAGAGTTTTCTCATGAACACTTCTTCTCTGTCATTTTATCCCCACACGACCCTGGCCACTTCTGGCACTCTGCTCTTTTTTTAAGCTAATGATGAAATAAGCAAGCGTAATTAAAAAACATATTGAAAACCATCCCAATGTTTCTCTAGGTGACAATGAGAGAGGTGAAGTTATTATACTCATCCCCTCCTGCAGTGAAGGGGGAAAGGTATGGACACTTAAAACCAGCAAGACATGCCATATTTGTTGTTCTTCTGTTGGTTTTTTAATTCGCCTCCGTCTGATTTATTATCTGCTGTAGGAGGGGAGCGTTTTTCTCTGTCAGGGCCTGTTGGTCGGCTGCTCTAGTTCTTTATTGCATCCTCACGATCATGAGTTCATGAGATTTCGCTCTTGCTTCCCAGACTGTGGCGGGTCTCATGTGTTTCCGCCATTCTTTTTCCGTTATTTTATTGCAGCTCTGTTTAAGTGGAATTAATGCAAGCTTCTCAAATCATCTTGTCAGTGGTCTCCACAGACCGACCCATGTTATGAAAAAAGTTTATTCCACTAGTAATACTTAAAAGACTCTGTATAGTTAAAGCGATTGTTCAGTAAAAATAAAAAAATCTGCCATCTATATTTTAAATAATTCATTTTCCATTTCACAACAGATATCAAACAGATTTTGAATGACATGGCAGTTGATGAAACATTGCTTTGCCTTTTAAAAACTCTTAATTATCAAATAAAAATATAAGAAATTCTTAAGGACCATTTACTGTACCACTAAAAATTTAAGAGTAATGGCAACTAAAGAATGAGCTTTGCCATGTCTGAAAAAAAAAAGGCAGTTTCTACTTTCGACAAGCTACAATCTATTTTTTTTTTTTTTCCAATCCAATTTCTATTTTGGTAAGAACTCTAGATGATTTCAAGCCTATAATAATTATTTTTATTTATGGAGTCTATGATTTATGGAGTTTATGGAATCTGTTTAGCTCATATTAATGAACAATGGAAAGAAGGTCAGGTTACAATATATGCAAGCAAAACATAAAAAGAGAAAATTGAGCTGGTATTGTTCCGTAGATCTGGCAACCCCAGTACCCACAGAAAATCAGGGATCAATATACTCTACATAGCATCACATTAGCTACAGTATGTATTGACTAGTCTCACAAAACAATGTACTGTATGTGTTTGTACAGTTCCAATCTGTGAACCAGTTAATTCTTTAGTTTCCACCATACCACTCCTTGACTAATGTCAACCTTGCCAAAGTGTATTTTAAAACATTTTTTACTTTGGTTGATTTCAGTCCAATCAATAGCTACTTACATGTTCGTAAGACGTATTTTATAGGTACCTGGCCTTCATTATTAAAAACATTTTTATGTAGTTATCATAAGCCTGTTTCAAGCAATCAGATTAATCTGCACAGAATTATGAAGATGTATTTTCAAACTAACTTTCTTTTATTATTTTTGTATTTTTGATCAAATAAATGCAGCCTTGATGAACATAAGACTTCTTTTAAAAACAAACGTTTTAACGATAATGCTTTGATTTGAGAAAAATAGTTCAAGTTAGATATGGATTTTTTTGGTCAGATGTTTGGGTCAGTGCATATATTTATGGATAGTTGGTTGTGATTTCTAATATCAATTTCACCTGGTCTCTACATGGTCAGCATATAATTGATTTAATTAAATAGATTTTCTAATACTGCACACAGGAATTTATGCTGATATAATTCAGGTTTTTTGAATTCCCTCAGTGTGTTTGACGCTTATCTCAGACCGCCCAGCACAACAGAGTCTGGCCGTGTTGCTTTTGAATTTCCAGGCAGGTTACGCATGTCAGAGTGCTCATAAAAAGCACATCTTGGGACCTGAAAGCACTCACACACCACCAGTGAAAATCAACTCAATGTCTTAGCAATTAGCTACAATCTATCTGATTAAGGGACACGTGCTGTGAATAGGAGGAGTCGTGTATTTTAGATCTTGTCGTGCTAATTAGGTTCCTCAGCCCGTAATGGCCATTTTGATAGATGAGAACTGAGCCGTCCTACACCTTGAATGTCAGTATGGCAGCTGAAGTCAAGCTTTTATCTGAATTAGTGTAACAGTAGAGGCTACAGGCACATCTAGACGTTCATTAGCAAGCCGGCATACAAATACTCACAATTAGCCTGCAAAGAGGACGAGACATAGCAAGTGAATAAAGCCAACAGAGGAAGCGGCCCTGGGGCTGATATTGCTCTGGTGTAATTACGATCATTAGCTACGTATTTACTTTTTTTATTAATCAAGTTTCTTTTTTGTCATCAGATTTGTTTGCACTTTTGTAGGCTTTTACCGTCAATTTATTTATTTTTTTTTTTTTCTGTATTTCTAGAATGATCTTTTAATTCCAAGGAACTACAAATCTTGGTGCGTTAACACAATTGCTGGCGGAAATGAAGCTTCACTTATTTAAGTGCTTTATTTAATTAAGGTGCCATTTAGAGTGGTCGATTGTTCACATTATGCAGTAGTCATTCAACATAAAGGCTTTTAACAGTCTTTGTTTATTGTGTCCCTTATTACTAAACATAACAAGGTGTAAGATTATATTAGAGCATAATTGAGCTATAACAGCAGCACTAAGAGGCACTGAGATACGCTGATGTTTAAAAGCACAAATTGATGTACATAATGTGATTTAATAAAATAGAGCTTCCCTAGACTTCGGAGTTTTAGTATCCGTTTTAATGTGTTGTATTAAAATTAACCATCAATAGCTTGATATCCAGCAAAGCTAATTCATGAGCAGATGAGCTTTGCAGCAATGCACATCACAATAAATTAATATCACCTTTGTCAGGTTTAACTTTTTTGCAAATTACTTTTAAGTGTTAGATAAGTTAATATGTATCCTTTGTAGCTTACTGTGAAAATGCATCTTTATTCATTTATTTACTTAATTGCTTACTTACTGCAGAATTCCAGTAAACACAACTGGAAAAGTGATTGTTCACAAGGAGTATATAGTAAATAGTTAAGTACTGAGAAATAAAGTTAGCAAAACAGGAAGAAAAAAAATGTAATTGGCAGTTTTGTATATCATACAATTCTGAGGGGGGAAAAATCACACTTAAAAGATGTAATTACCGTTTTTATTGACTTTATTAAGTGGCAGTGACAGGCTTCTATATGTTTCAATGTAATTTATCTACGGTATATATTAATAATATAATTTTCCCTAATGCCTATACAGTATTAAAGCAGTTTTGGGAACTGAATATGATCTTCAACAATTATTGTATTAGAACTCTCTGCTTTGTTGCTTAGCTCTCTATTAACCAGACTGCGGTATGCTCTGTTTAAAGCAATTGCTGTTTTAGCAGTGACTGACAAAATACTGAACTTGCTGTGAGGAAATAAAGGTCTGACTCTTTAAAAGCCTAAATTGCTATGATATTGGTACAAGGTGACAAGTTCGTATCACAGCAAAGGTACGGAAGAGCATATACTGCCCAAGTGTAACTCTTGGGTGCACTTTACACTGCCAGCGAAGGTATTTCTGCCCACCTCCCCCTTTACTTCCTGCAAATGAGAAAGAGATGTAGTCACTCCCCAACTGTGAGTGAGTGGCTGTTGAAATGAGAAATACTCCCAGTCGTCTCTCAGAAACGGACACAGCAGGCCACATGACATCACTTAACGAAAATGCATTGCCTGCCACAAAACAGAACAATTCAGTCAGTGTTAGTTCCCTTGGCAAAACTCAAGAGGTTTACTTTAACATTTATAGTAGTACTTTGAAGCTTTCATTGGGATTATAACAAGTGCTTTTGTTGTTTGTTTTCTGGTGCGTTTTTAGTCATTTTAAAACCAAAATAGCAGCTTGCAGTATGTTGCAAGCAGGGCATTTGCAATATTAAAATCAGAATTACTTATGAATAGTTTAGAAATTGTAAAGTTTAGATTTATATTAATCCTTATGCACTGTAAAGGTTGTGGTCTATATATATATATATATATATATATACATTTAGAATTGAAATATGGCCATATGTGAGTTGAAGAACACGCATGTTCTCACAACACCAGAAGACACTTCTTGTGGATATGGTCCGTCACAATAATGCAATTTCACCATATATATATAGCAGTGGATTATAGAAGACAACATACATATTGACAAAATAAATAGTTTGAGTCTGTCAACAATTTGACCATGTCCTGCAGCAACATAAGGATGAAACAAGTTTATCGGGTTACATTTGAGCGAGACTATTTTTTTAATATTTAGATATATATAAAACTTTCTTTGTTGCAGTTGTTTAAATGTGAGTACAAGAATAAAAGACTAAATAAATATTATTTTCCCGCTATCCCACAGTGTTTTGTATGTATTCATGTAGTTTGTAATCGTTGCTAGGTTGTGTTTGCACATTGGCTGGTTTTGTGTGGTTCTTGACAGCAGTGCTTGATTTTGAATCAAGTTAAAATAGTTTTGGGTCAAATGTTTGGTTTTGCAACAGAAGTCGAAGGTTTTGTGACTGTAGCTTGAATTTTAGAGTTTGTGTTTAGTGTTTTGAGACAACGAGATGAAATATTTGGAAGTGTTTTAGCAAAACTGTAAATGAACACTCCATTCTTTTAAATGGCATGACAAAAAAAAAAAAAAAACAATAACAATAATAATAATCAGCTGTAATTATATCGGGTTATATGTTTCTATGTTAATGTGACCAAAAAAATTGTCAAATAAGATCATTGAAATCACACACATATACTGTACATACTGTATATAACACCGTATTCAAGTTCGACTGTAATGTGTCATAATTGCGAACACTGAAACTTTAGTTAAAAAAGTGTATATATATATATATATATAATAACAATTTTATAATGTCTTACCATAAATCTAAACATAAAGCCACTGAGTGATTCTGAAATTTTTCATTAATACTGAACAGTTTTCCAGTAGATGGTATCAACTTTTCTTTTTTTTTTTTTTTTTTTTTTTGCATTATCACCATATAAATAAAACAGATGAATTGTAATTTTACATCACTTTAACAATCACTATTACAAACTGAGGAGGAGGGGGATAAAAACAAAAATCACACCATTAATAAGAAAGTGATACTACGCTTATTTTATTTCAATTAATGAAAAGGTTTTTTATGCTTTAGTTGTAGTGATTATCACGGATCATATGTAGATGTAGAATTCTCTTTGGTTTTAAGGAGGCCCGGTTAAGAATGTTATTAATGGTATGTCAGTCGTTGTATTTGTGCGTGACCCTGAAGTACGTGCTGTTCAGGCAGAATAGTGAATTTTCTGTTCTTACGTCCTTCAAACTCCCACAAGCTGCCCTATACGTTTCCAGACACCTCCCCCTTCCTTAGAGCACTCTCTCATTCTAATTCTCCATCTATTTGATTCTACAATGTGACTTCTATAACAGCAGCTCTATATAAACATACATTCCAGACGTTACTGTGTGTGTGTGTGCGTCTGTGAATCTGTGTGTTATGAGCTGACAGAGGGGTGTAACCTGATCCATGAGGTGCTCTTTCCGTGTGCAAATGAAAACGGGGCATTTTTTTTTTTTTCTTTCTTTCTCTCTCTTTCCTCAAGCTCAAATCATCATCCTGTTTGGTATGTGCCAGGTTGTTTCCTCTCATAAGAACTACAAGGTCACAGCAATTTCCCAAAGTCAGAACTGAGGTCAACAATACTCTACCCATTTATATCATTTTCAGATGGCAGGAAAAGCAGGCAGGGATTGTAGGAAGAGGAATACATGAGCAACTAAAAATCTGTGAGTATTATGTAGAATTTTGCAGAACTTTTGAAAGCTGAAATAGTTTAATATTAATAGAAAGTAATTATTCTAACTGCAGTATGCAAATACTTGAAGCTGTTGTAAAATCAATAACAATTATATTTTTATTGTACACTGCTGTTTAACTATACGAGGCATCATTTTGAGCTATTACTTTCATTATTTAGATTTAAGTGTTTTAAAAATGCTAATTATTAGTATTTATTATTGCGATGTTATTACATTGTAATTAATAGTGTATTACAAAATGTTTTATCCAGTATAGTCCAGTTTTATATTAAAGCAGCCACATCACAAAAGCCTGCTTTCTTGAATGGCACATTGCTGTTTGGTGATCATTTTAGCTCAGGGGCTTCTTCTAAATCTCAGGCCTTAGAATTGGAATTGAGCTTGTGTGGAGTGAGCGCTTAGATTTATGAACTGAAGATGCTCATCTAAAGCAGCAGCAGTGAGAAATGTCAGGAGGCTTCATTTAAAGGATTACAGCACTAATAAGCAGCCTGATCCTTCAGTCTTTATCTCTCGTCTGGAATGCAGAGTCCAGCTGGTTCTCAGACACTCCTGAAGAGCTGCAGATAATTAACACATTAAGGAAAATTCCTCAATGATCAGCACAGCAAACCTGGAGTGTGGAGGCCATCAGGTGTTTTGGCGAGAGTTGATGTTCAGCTGAATGTTTTATATCTGAATTTATACTGAGAAAAGTTCAAGTCCAAATCAAAACAGTCCATCCTTAAGTGTTTATGATGTTCTTGTCTCTCGATACGGTTTGGGTCTCTCCTTCTGAGAAACTGTATGTGTTACTCTCTGTAACAAGCCACAAAATCACATGAGACATACTGTACAGTAGCGCAAACGAGTAGCGCATGCTATGCACTCGAGTTTAATACTTAAGTTTAGTTATTGAAACAAAACTTCTAGCCCAAAGTTCGAGCTAGAGTGAATTGTGCTGCTTGCATTAGTTCCTGTGCTATCATTGGCAGGTTTTCAAGCTGCACTTACCTGCTGTAGAGGTAAATGCATGCGTTTTCTTGCAAACTACTTCGGTAAGAATAAGTGCCAAGAGCATAAATTTGAATGTACATATTAATTATTTGACTTCAGTAAGGAAACAGTCCTCAAACAGTAAGTAAAATGTGCAGGTGGCAGAATCACTCTATATTTAGATAGTTTATAAATTCTCAAACTCATAAGAACTGTTCTGGGTGAAAATATTTTATGGTCAAATTAGCATTTTAGCTCAGTAAATATGCAAGTCCACATTTAATATATTTTTAAACACCCTCCAGTTCTGATGTTTATTTTACTTTATATATTTTATAGATATTTATTACATTTTTAAAATAAGGAGATTTGTCTTTACAAATGTTCAAATGTATTGCTCATTGTTATGTGATGCATTACCTAATAGGGTCTTATTATATGGTGCTTTTTGTTTTGTTTTTTGATGGTGATGATGGGGTGTTTTGCATGGAGTTGAGTTGAAACTAGCAATGAAAACAGGGTTTAAGAAATCTGTATTATTAAATATTATTTAAATACTAAATGCCATGACTGACCAGTAACACAAAGTATGTGTCTTTGTTAAATGCATCTGTGCAAATGGTTCTTTAGCACATGTTAAAGAAATCTGTAAGCAGAATGTGACATGCGTGACAGCCGTGCTAGAGAGCCGAACTCTGAGGGATGGAGATGGCAGATGGTCACGGACCGACCCAAGGTCATCTGGCACCGTTACCGTCTGACCGCTGGATTTGAAACCCAGCACTCCTCTCTATGCCTCTCTGTCTCTCCCTATCCACACACACACACTTCCAAACTTGTAAACTAGGTCAGAGAAAAGCAGGAACATGGCCCTCCTGTCTTCATTTTAACACACACACACACACTTGCTCCCCACCCATTTTATCCCAGGCTGCTCTTCTGGCTCTTTCGTTCAAGCATGCACACACACACACAGACACACACACAGTTTTGCCTAGAACTCACCTAAATGCTTTTGTTTTTTGGAAATTGCCCTGGCAGAATCCGAGAGGGAGGTGGGACACAATGTTAATGATCTTCTTCAGGCATGGAAATCCCAGCCACACGAATACAGATGCTGCAGCATTCATCGGTTCTTGTTTTCCTTTTCTGTGAACGAGCCAAAAACAACAACAACAGCAGCAACATGAAAAAGCCAATGCTGTTCCACAATCCTGCAGCTTTGTAGTAAAAAAATATAATATTATGTGGTTTATACTATCGCACCTAATCATATAAATCTGATTATTACTGTGACAAAAAAACAACGGCAGCATTGCGTTCCACTGAGTCAATCTGCATTTGCTTTTCTTAGAAACATACCAGGAATATCTAATGACAGCACGTCTCCTGAGACAGAACCTGACACTTCATTGCAGAAGATGTGCGCTGTTCTTATATATTCTTGAAGGTACATTTTCATGAATGCTGCTCCAGTCCTATGAAACATGAGCTCTCCTCTTTAAAATGAACCAAGGAACAATTTAACATTTGAACTCTGATGCGAGTTTGTTATCTAAAATATTTATATTTGGCATTAAGAGTGACCCAAACCTTTAAATATACGCCACATTTATTGTTTTTAAAATATACATTTTAAAATATAATTTTCCCTTTATCTGCTTTAACTGTAGTTCCCATTTTAACCTGCTCTTATTGCAGCTGGTAATTATTTTACACTTTTACACAATTAGTGTCCAATTTGTATGAATTTTCATGTTTTTTGATGATTTCCTTACACTATGCTGACAGTTATGTTTAGAGATATTCGTGTTTACTATTAACAACATATTTATTAAAGAAAATAGTATGTTTCCGTTAGTTGTGTTAAATTGTTTTTTTTTTTTGGTAAATGTTTAGTTTTAGTTTTTTGTTTTTTGTAGTTTATATAATGTATGTGTGTACTGTGTATATTTATTACGTAACAATAAAAACACACAGACATATATATGTCCATATAT
>JAUMHP010000060.1:2223040-2240846 GCA_032361065.1 Enteromius trimaculatus
ACATATATATATATATATATATATATATATATATACATACAGCAGACATAATATAAATTACTATAGATTGGGGTAAATCTGAGCACCAGTGTCATACATTAAATATCCTGCAGTACAGGCATATGGATATTCACAAGAAGTCCACATTACAAGCATCTCCCCTCACTGTGTGAAACTGATAAGACTAGAGCTGCATAAGACGCTAAACAGCAGGATAAGAGGCAGATAACAGCATTATTGTCCAGGCAATCGGTCGGTTCAAGCTTTTGTAGTCAATACCACTCATGGCTAAAGCTTTTGATAAGAATAGTTAGTGGATTATTAATATATTTAGAAAAACACCAGTCCTTATGAAAAGAAAAAGACACGTTTGAGAAAAGCCCATGTTTTTAATCGCTTTCCCTCATTGTAAAGAACTGCTCTTGTTCCACTCGCCTCTCTTAGTATAATCATTATTGTAATTATAATTATTATAATTATAACCATTACTGTCAATCCACACTTAATTATGTTCAGAAGTGGAGAGTAAATCATGAAACGTTAAAAGTCGATTGTTCAAAGCCTGTTTTGTCTCATTTGGGACCATGGGAGTTCATAAATATTCCGGGGATTGCTGAGGTCTTGGCATTCCGGTTCCTGGAAACCTCAGAAGAAAAGGCAAGCATAATGAGTCCAGGTCACAGGAGGAATGTATTCGATTACAAATAAAAAACATTTGCTGTGTTGACAACAAGACCCAAAAACATTGGACGGTCTGACAAGACCAAATAATTCTCCTCATTAATTGACCACAACAACTCACAGTAGCTGCTCTGCTTTCTAGAAGTTAGTTGCTTGGTGAGAATTGAGCCATCACTGTGGCTGTTTGTAATCTTAAATCAATACCTGGAACTGGCTTGAGAGAAGATGGACAGGAGGAAAGCTGGATTTCTCTCACATTCCCACAGAAGACGGAAGGAGAAAAAAAAAAAATAGAAATAAAGTCATCAATGTTAATTAATCCATTTTCATTTAGTGAGCTGTCCTTCACAATGACTGATGGGGGCAAAGGTAACAGTATGAATCACCACACTTGAAAAACACAAGAGTTCTAATTAACCGAGTGCTTTGAATGAGACTCTCGAATACATCAGCACTCGACATGAAAGAAGGAGTTGTGACCGCCAGACAGCTGTTGAGTCCCTGAGCACAGAACATTAGTTCATAGGGGTCTGTCTGCAAAACTGGCTAGAGCCGAGGCAACCATAATCTCTAGAAAGATCACGGACGAGCCCCCAGTTGGCAGATGGGCTTTTCTTCTGACGCTTACTTAGCTGAGCGGTGGAAATGCCCACTCTGTGGTTGGAGTCGATTTTGCGGCAGCGAAGCAGGAAAAAAAGCAAACTTCACCATAAGTACTTTCAAATCCCAGAGTGGCAGCATTCAGAATCATACTATTCTTGTTGGCTGTTCACAGGTAATCTGAAGCTTTAAACTCGCACTTTACAGCGCATGAAGGCGTCTATGGCTGTGATCCGTTAAATAGGCACCCAGAGACCTTTATATGTGGGCAATAGAAAGGCTGCAGAGTAGAGGGCTCAAGAGACAACAATCCTAACATGCCTCTCTACGCTTGTGACTCCTATTGTGCAACGTAGTACTTTTATTACACAAACCTACTATTTTTACTAAATACAAACTTATGAAAGAAGGAAAGCTATTTTCTCTAAAACAAGATAAAGATCAGTAAACAAAATAAATATATATATATATATATATATATATATTAAAGGAGTATAAAGCCCCACTGGATGCAAATAACTACTAATGGAGTATTTTTTTATAGCTTCAAATTGTTTTGTGCATTTTTTATTATTATTATATCCTCACTCTTTGACCTTTACTATATGGCAAAACATTTTGTGACTTAATATCTCCTACCCTGTAAAGATCTAAATTGTGGCTACTTCAACCCTGGCATGACATCACAATACTATCGTTCACAGTTTAATCAATAGAGCTGTCTAAACTGTAAATGTCTGATGTGCTCTTTTGTGCTGAAAATGCCTTCAGTTGACAGACCCCTTTTGACAAGCACCACTCATGTTCTATTCATTTTAAACAACTATAGAGTGCTGCAGTGATGACATATTTTTTTTAGGCCAACCTAGAATTTAACACCATCCTTGTTCCTTTGACAAAAGCCGAGTAGGATTTTTCCATTGGCTTTTGGATCACTGCACAAAATAGACCAATAGCTTACAATAGTTCATTATTATAAACAAAACAGTTTACAATAAAGCATGATCAACAACAGAGAACTATTATGAACACAAAATACTGTGAAAGTGACTAGTAGTTGAGTTTTCTTGTTTGGTTTGATGAATAACCTCTGTAGTCCTGATTGGCCAATTGTTCGCAAATGCCTTTTTCAAAACAAGCAAAGGTTTTATTTTATGTCGTAGAATAAAGTAAGAAAATATCTTGAGCTTTTTACCCGAGTCTCAAAACAAAAACACACATTGACTTAAGAAGTACTAAGATAGTAACTTTTTCTGTGGACAAGTGTGTAAAGCTAAATGCTTCTGACACTAAACCCGATGTGTTATTACCAAGTTACTAGCAGGTAATTGGCCTAAAAAAATAATAATAAAAAAAGACCATCAAATAAGAACATGTATAGCTATTATATTGGATATTAGCTTCTATTGTAGATATGCATAAAATGCATGTTTAGTGATAAAATGGAGCCAGACAAATTTCTTACGGAATTTGTTTAATTCTTTGTAGGCTGACCTAAATAAAAGACGTTGATTTGCTTTCAGAAAAAAAATGCTTGCATGTTTAAACGTGTCTAATTCGTACTGAACTGATAGCTGGAACTACTTTTTGCAACAATCAAAACAGACAGGTCATGGTCAGCAGAAATGTTTGGGAAATAATAGGAAACATGTTTTTTACAGTTTCATTAGTAGTGCATTATATACACTTCACAAATAAAAACAAAAATTTGCAACTCTTATTTTCAAATCAGTTTGACTTTATGCAACTAAACAGCGGTGCAGTGTGGTAACCAATAATGAAAATACAGACAACAGCACTCACATGATCTATCCCCTGATACAGTTGCATACTGCAGTAAAGCAGTAATAACTACAAGCGAACAACTACAGTGCAGTAGTCACTGCCGTTGTGAAAGCACCTTAACTGAGGACAGCAAAACTATTGACGCTAACAAAACCGTTAGGATTCACAAAGCAAAATGTACTGACTTTAATCAAAACCCACATCAAGCGTCAGCTGTTGACACTTTCATTTCTTCGATTCAAGGATCACACGATCGTGTCAACACGTGTTTCTATCTCAATGCTTCTCTCTGCGGTTGCCAAGTAACACCGTCACTGGCTTTCTTTTATTGTACAAGACAAGGGAAGAAACAAGGAGTTTTACAGTGTAGTTTTTAGTTTTCAAGAATGACCTTAGGTTAGATCAAAACATGACAAGGTTATGCTCTGGAATCTCACGCGAGACTGTGTGGAATGACATGAAGTGTCATGCTGTGGAAGTGTATGTGCGGTGTGTGTAAGGTACCTTGTGTTAAGAAACTCTCAGGAGATGGAAGCAGAAGTCAGAAAGGTCAGACGCCTCTCAACAAGATTTTTAAACAGAATTCTGGAGACAGTTTAGATGTTTTAAGCCTTTTATTGCTATTAAAAACCATTCTCCTGAATGAAAATCCAGGCAAAAATAATATTTGGCATTGTGACGTGATGGTATACGTTGGGCAAAATGACCTGAAATGGTCTGATGAATAAACAGTGGGTTATCGCTGTTTTCAGTGGGAGTTATAGCTGGCTGTCACTATACTGTCGTTTCTCTTACTTACCAAAACAAAGAAAAAAACTAGACAGCCGAGGATTTTAAACAGCACATTCTGAACAGAGAATCCCATGAATGATCTCAAATTATAAATACAGCCAACAGTCACAGAGCTCCTCAATAACACACTGCTGGTTGTGAGTAGTGTTGGCACAGCGTGGTTTGAGCTGGCACATCCAGGTCACTTTTACTAAAGCACTACATGAACATTTATCCTAATTAGATCCAAAGCAAAGCTCTGCAATTAGCACTTAGTACAGTACTTTCATAAAAGGTTATTCTGTTCATAAACTTCACTGCATACGTTGGTAATGCCATGGATCAAATGAACAAGCGTGTTTAAAACAAACGCTAAATTAGATGTAAACAGAGACATTTTACTAAAATAAATAACATAAATTAATTCAAGTATTTTCAAGATGCAGCCATCCAAGTTTTAGCACATTGAGCTCATTGACAATTTACCAAACATACTCTACCAGCAGCAATATTAAAAATCCCTTTCATCAGCACGGCACATCAGACAGCCCAGACGCTGAGGTTCATATTTGCATTCTACACAATATGGCTCATAAAAGTTATGCAAAAGAGACTTGCGTCCCTTAAAATGTTGATAGGTGATCTCAGCTTTTAGTTCAGAACAGGCAACTATAGTCTAGTATAATGTAAAGCATTTACTCCAAACAGTAAGCAGTTTTAAGTCCTAACACTATAATTTCCATCTAACCCTAACCCCGAGTCCAATTCAAACACTTACCTAACCCTAACTTCTTAACACTAATTCTTTCCCTTTATAAATCATTCTTCGAGGAGCATTCACACACAGTTGCATTTAGTTTTTTTCTGTGGAACTCAACTTTATATTGTGTCCTTCCTGTCTGCATGCAACTACACATTACGCTTTATGAATATTTCAAACGTTTACAAGGAATACAAATTCCTAATGTTATACTCAAATCTTCGGCCGCTGAAACACATAATACTATTTTTTTTCCTCTTGCCAAGAACATTTTTAAAGCACCTTGAAAAGCTCTTTGAGATCCTGTGCGAACGGCCCTGTGTGTTAAAAGAATTTAAAGAATTTAAAAGAGACTAAACAAGCTAAAACATAAAGTGAATATTTAGAAAGTGACATCATGTTATATATTAATCAATAAAATTATAATTAGACATAACACCATGGTTAAAAAAACCCAAAGTGAACATGACCTTTTCTGATTCCATGACACTGAAACATTCACTGGAATCCATTGAATAAATTGCAGAGTTTTGAAAATACTTTATAATGTTCTTCCATCTTTACAAGCATCCTAAAGGAGATAGCAATGCAGCTGATATTTTACAGCGGGCAGGAGGTGTTGACTGCTCAATCATGTGCATTATCTGATGCATTAACAATGCAAGAGGGCAGATCCCTTTAAATATGCTGCTGGAGTTTGCGGAGGTCCCAGACGTTCTGTCCTTAGGTCTGGATATCACAAGTCTCGATATGGTCTCCCCCAGCAGGTGTCAGAGTCCAGTGGCCATCAGAAGTGACCCATCCGTGTGGTAAAGACGCTGCGGGGGCGAGTAGAGGACGTTGAGCGGCCGAAGCTAGATGACGGCCACTTGATGATGAACTGGGATGTGACTGGCAGCAGATACCTACACAGACGGAGAGAAGAATCAAAAATGGGGGTTGGATGCCAGACTCAAAGGCAGGATTAGACGCACAAAGGTCACCTAAAGAGATCAGGCACTTTTCCTCTCTCTCCACTTCCAATCCTCCTCCAGCTGATGTTTTAGATTCCTGTCCCCTCCAATGACCCTCACGTTTACACTGTGCCGTTTTTAACAATGAGTGACACGAGTGGCTGGACGTGACTTGTTTTAACAGATAAGAACTTGTTAAATGCGCAGGATGTTCTGAGACAGGATAACAGGTTAGATAATTAGGGCCTACACGCAGACAAGAAAGGTAACCAGCCTGGACAGCTGACGACCCACACTATCTAATTGCAGAACAGCTTAATTATAATTCCACTCGAAACATAGCAATTTAAACTGTTAATTAAATAAAACAGTGAAAGTTAAAAAAATGTGCTAAATAAGCTGAATACACTAAATCATTTGAACAAACAGCTGCTAATGTTTAAAAAAAATGTCTTAGATGATAAAAATGACTCTTAGAAATATAGCTGCAATGTTTCTAATAGTTAAACATGAACTTAAGTTCTTCATAATGTTTTTCGTAAAACTTTAGATTTATGTCTGTTGTGTCAATCATAAATAATAAAATAAAAGTATCTTTATCATTATCACTATTTCCTCTTCAGTTGATTCCGACGTTACATATAGGAACTCGCATGAAAGACCAATCGCCTTCTCTTTCCATTGCAGAGAATCTCTTTTCTCGGCATGGAGCTGGACTCGGTCCAAATGACTGCCCGCCTCACCAACGAGCGCGAGCAGGCCATGCTGAAGTGTCTGGATCTCTTCAGACACAAGACAGCGGTCCCTCTCAAAACTTTTCAGAGGCTCCTGGGGCATATGGCAGCCGCAGCTGGAGTAATGCACTGTCCAGATTGGCGTTTCCCCGGAGTGTCGTTGCCTCTTTAGCCCATGGTCAGACCCTGCCTTCCTACGGGCCGGAGTACCCCTAGGACAGGTGTCCAGGCATGTTGTGGTCAACACAGATGCCTGCTCCACTGGTTGGGGTGCTGTATGCAACGAGCAAGCAACCTCGGGCCACTGGACAAGCGTCCGACTGCTAGGGCACATCAACTGCCTCGAGTTGTTAGCCGTGTTTCTGGCCCTGCGTCGCTTTCGACCAATGCTGCGCCACAAGCACATGCTGGTCAGGACTGACAATACTGCAGCTGTAGCGTACATCAACAACAAGGTGGTCTACGCTCCCTCTGCATGTCACAACTCTCCCGCCATCTGCTCCTGTGGAGTCACCAACTGATCGTGAGGTTCCTTAGGTTAATCCCCCAAGACCGCACCTCATACCCTCTTGGGACCTCGCCATTGCCCTACGTGGCCCATTCGAGTCCCTTGTGTCAGTTGATTTGAAATTTCTAACGCTGAAAACAGTGTTCCTGACTGCGTTGGCCACCATCAAGAGGGTAGGGGACCTGCAAGCCTTCTCTGTCGACAAAGAGTGCCTAGAGTTCGGCCTGGCTGATTCTTTCGTTATACTGAGACCCCGGCCCGGCTACGTGCCCAAGGTTCCTACCATGCCCATCAGGTAATGAACCTACAATCTCTGCACTAGGAGGAGGCAGACCCGGCCTTAGAGTTATTGTGTCCCGTACTCAATGTAGACCGCAGTCAGAGCTTCAGATGCTCACAGCAGCTCTTTGTTGGGTTTGGTGGTCAGCAGAAAGGGAATGCTGTCTCCAAACAGAGGTTGGCCCATTGGGTGGTTGATGCCATTTCCCTGGCTTATCTATACCAGGGAGAGCCGTGCTCCTTAGGACAGAGAGCCCACTCCACACGGAGTGTTGCATCATCTTATGCGTTGGGTTACGGCGCCTCGCTAGCAGTCATTTGTAGGGCTGCAGGCTGGGTGACACCCAACACCTTCGCGAGGCTTTACGACCTTTGCGTAGAGGCCGTGTCCTCCCGTGTCTTTAAGACAGCAGGTAAACGGGAGGTTGGCTGGTGTCGGCTTGCTGCGCCATTCCCACGAGATCCGTGGCATCAGGGTCGTGGCCTTGTCCATGGGTCTGTTCCCATATGTAACATTGGAGAGACTCGACTGAAGGGGAATGTCTAGATTACGAAGGTAACCCTCGTTTCCTGAAGGAGGGAATGGAGACATTTCAGCCCCTTGCCACAACCCAGGGGTTGCGCTGACGATGGCTCGGCTCCTCAGCAAAAACCTGCATGTGCACTGCATTCGTGCCCTCTTATACTCACATAGTGACGAGGTGAACCTGAATGCAATCTGTGCACGCCAATGTTCATTGGCCTTTTGTTTGAAGCTCAAAGGCAATTGTTCTCTGATGCGAGTTACCATATGTTCCCTCCTTCAGGGAACGAGGGTTACCTTCGTAACCTAGACGTTATGATGCTGTGCAGGTTGATTAAACCACAGTGACTTTGGCAAAAAAAATCAGATATTAATATTTATCATACTATACATATTCATCCTCTATACATGTATAAATAAATAAATAAAATAAACTGTTGATAATTCACCTAAAAATGACAATTCTGTCATTTACTCCATTACCCCACGCTGTTCAAAACCTGCATGAATTTCTTTCTGCATTAATTTCTTCTTTTTTATTTTTTTTATATACAGGTTTATAACAACTTAAGGCTGTGTAAATGACAGAAACATGTTTGTGTAAACTACCCCTTTAGCACCTAGTCTTTTTTAAAATATTTTTTATTTTATCTGCTGCGCTTGGCAAATAACATCCAAAATAGAAGGTGTTCTTTATATAATATATGTAAGTGTACTGCATATATTTATTATGTATATATATATATATATATATATAAACGCGCACATAAAGTATATATATATATATATTTTTTTATAGTTACTTGTATATATTTATATTTACACTGTATAATTTATATTATATAAAAATATATGTAATATATACATATAATATATACATTGTGTATTTATATATACATAATGCATATACACAATATATAGTGTATATGTATTATGTGTGTGTGTGTGTGTGTATACATATACACAAACACACACACACACACACACACACACACTGTAACAATTTAAAAATGAAGGTTTTGTGTTTAAATTTTTTGAATCGTTTATGTATGAATGGATATTTATCTTAAATAATTAAAATAACAACAACAGTAGGGCTGTCACATCTCTTTTTAATTAAATCACATAAAGTGGCTGTGTATAAATGCAACACTTGTAGTTATGACAGCAATACATAATGGCAGTACAAATTAGGGATGCTTCTTATCTAACGAAAGAAGATTTGTTCTAAAGCCCCCGATGCAGAAAGTCAGGGCCAAGAGACTTTGGAAGAATCAAATTAACTTTCATAAAAGAATGTCCTTGAAACTACTCATGATACTGAAATAGGAATGTGTTTGTGATGCATTTACTTTAATTGGCGATGAGTAATAAGAAACATGACGTCCTGTATTGTGTGTCACGGACTGTAAAACTCTGGACAATGATAAATATGGATACATATGTCTAATGCACATTTTGAGCCACCTTTCACCTCATGCACACCTAAGTTCCTTTCATTAAAGATTTAAAATCAGACACGAGTCCTTGCTTCTTCCCTCCAGGAACTCCAGACAGGTGAGTTCTCAGGAAATGGTTTTGGGTTGGGGTTGAGCCTCATTAGCATATTTTTTCACTACAGACTGCTGAGTTTGGTCAACAAAAGGAAATGTCAAAGGAATATGAAATTCAAATATGAACATATATGGAGGTGGGCCTTTCTGGCTCTGATGAATTCCCTGCAAGGAAGTCTCATCCATGAGAGAGCTCCATCACTCAGGGTCCAATCAGGCTGCAGGCAGTGTTTAATTGGACCTCTGTGAGGATTCCTCCAGGTCTTTGGCTTTTGATCATTGAGCAGTTCTTGGAAAAACCTGCCAGTGCAAAGCCCTAGAGAACCGCCAGCTGTCTAACCTTCGAACGTGTGTGTGCTTTACTAATTACACACAATCGCTCGGAGATCTGCACATATCTCACGTCTGTTTGCTTGTTTAAAGCCTACACTCTATCACCCAACTGCCACACGCCAAAAAAAAAAAAACTTTGAGAGAGAACTTTTAGACACTTTGAGAGAAAATGGAGACTTCCTTATTCACCAAATATTGTATTATAGTTGTCAAGTTAAGAAAGGTTTTCGTAGTTTTAAGAAAGATCCTCACAAAACTTTCTGTGGGATCTTATGCAACTGTGTTGCTGTACAACCATGAAACAACCATTCATTCTAAAAATTGTTGTGTTGGTTTTCTAGTACTTTTTATGACTATACACTGAATTCTAATGACTTCATGACTTCATGAGTTGGTGGTAACACCTATCACACGGGTGACTATATGTCTTTCATGCACAAGTCCTCTTTTTGGACCTAAACAAATGAGTCTGGCTGGGATTCAGCTTTTGCTTTCTACAGCTGACATTTATTGTGTACATTTTTGTATTAAAGCCCTGCACGGAATGTTTTTCTTAATCCCGCTTCTGCTAAATTTCTGATTCTCAAACGTTCTGATATTGCATATAATTTTTGCACATTAGGGATTCAATATGCAGAGTATTTAATTCACTTTGAATGCAGATTGTGTTACATTTATATTTGGCACAGAAATTTAAACTGATTTGGCAGGTTGATTTTCTCCCATAGGTTAAAGGTTTGAAATATTGGATGAATAAAATTTGGCTATTGAAAAATTTAGCATTTTATGATAAAACTCTGGTAGATGTTAGGCCTTTTTAGCTATGTAACGTTGACTGTAAAATGTATTTTATGTATGTAAATATTTTGAATTTTAATATGGGATATTGTCATTGTGCTACTTTGGGGGCTAATTTAAAAATGGCTCTTTTGTACTTTATTAATCTGAAATTGACTGGATGGTAAAAAAACAAAAAAAACAAAGATCACACTTTATTTTTACAGTCTTTTTTTAATCACTGTACTACCTAAAAGTAACTTTGTAACTACATGACTTGAAGTTTTTTTTTTTTCTTCAGAGAAAGTTATATTTTTTTATCAAAGATTCCAAACACATTTCGTTAAATCATGCAACCCTGAACACAAAGCTGTATTTTGATTTTGTGTTGACTAAGAAATATATGCAACTTATACTGTACAGTGTGTCACTTGACCTTTTCTGTTTCCCAAGAGAGAGGACAGTCACCTGATGGATCTGAACAAGGAAGGAAGGGAGGCGATGGAGTATAAAGCGAGGATGAGACTGTTACCCAGGCGTCATTTTCCTAACGAGGCAAAGCAGATGCTGGCTGATTGAAAAATAACGGATCCCCAAGGGCCGTTCCAGCAATGAGTCGTCAATGAGCCATGTCCTGAGAGAACACAAGTGTGAGAACAGAGCGGATATTGGCGGGAATGGAGAGTGGAGAGGAAATCGAAAATGACTGCCTGGTCTCTCCATGGAAATCCAACCAAAAAAATACAAACTACAGTAAAACAAGCAAGCAGGTGGACAAAGGTTGGTGGCTGAAGTTCAGACCAACTGAGATAAAGTGGGATGGACTGTGAAACCAAAACCAAAATATACAGCAAAAGGGGGATGGAATGACAGTACGAGAGACGTTCAGCAACATTTCAGAGTCGAAAGACGAAATCCAAACTAAATCAATTCTGCGTGATTCTACATTCCCAAGTCCTTAAGCTCATGCAGGTTATGAAATGCAAGTAAACTCTTGTCAATAGTTTGTAAATTTTCCAACAAATACAAGTAAGAATGAAGTGCACAAAAAACAAACAAACAAAAACACATCATTGTGATTCAAGGTGAGGGCATGTGAGAGAAACTTTGGCAAATGGGATAGTTGACCCCCAAAAATTAAATTCTACCATTAATTACTCACCCTCATGTTGTTCCAGACTTATAAGACCTTAATCTTCATAACATAAATTAAAACTGAATTGTTGGTTAAAATTCTTTAAAAGATAATGAGGGAGATGCGAAAGACTGGACATCGCGCTGGTTTCATGTGAATTACTTTATCACAGAATATTTGTTTTCGATTAGACTGTCTTAGTTGCCAACTTTTTTCAATCCAAAGCTAAATTCAGCTTGAAAAGTTGCTTGATGACGTCATACGTCAATTTGCATATTCTTTCCGTCAGTGCGTCATATTATCTTGCTTCTCTGTGGTCACATAATATTATTCAATGCACCCTAATTCTCAAAATAACTGTTTTTACTGATATATTTAATGGTTTCTGATGTCATAAAAACAGACTATTATGAAAAAGTGACTGAAATGCACCCCATTATAAGGCCTACTGAACTAGCTCTACCTTACAAGAAGTTAATCTAGATTAAAATTCTTATAATCGAGCCTTTGATGTTTGATGAAACCAAGTACACATAAGATATAGACAATGGCTATGCTGTGATTTTGGCTCTATTTGCTTGTAAAATAGAGTTAGAAGCAACATAATATCTATTTTAACTGAAAGCCCTGCTCCTCTCAGCCGCTCGCTGAACAGAACAGACGCAGAGCGGTGTTCGCGCGCTGGGAGAACAAGAGCAAGAGCAAGAGCAAGAGCAAGAGCAAGAGCAAGAGCAAGAGCAAGAGCAAGAGCAAGAGCAAGAGCAAGAGCAAGCGCTCGCGCGGCACTACCAGTCTTTCGCTGAGGTTTGTCCAAGCAGTCTCTAAATTTGTTGCTAGTCACTTTATGGGAAAAATGTCAGCAAGGGGGTCTGAAAAGTCGCTAAATATATCTAAAAATAAGTTGGCAACACTGATCTGTAGCGACAACAGACCGCAAAGAATGATGGCCACTTCTGGGCTGATGGGAATTGTAGTACCGCTACCTCCCGTTCGCTCCATTTGAACATTTCGCCTGAGCAGATTTTCTCAGAAGGCCTTTGTTTTATCGAGTCAAAAACAACAACAAAAAAGTTTAAATGAAATGAGCAAACAGCAAAACAACAATCCTATAAGAGTTACTGCATATGTTTTTCATGTTGCAATGCATGCTGGGAACTCTCAACGTCTTAAAATTTTAACAATCTAAAATTATTTGTTCAGACAACTGTGTTTGACTAGTTGGGACAACATTTGGGGTAATTTTGCTGGTTTTGCGTTTTTGGGTTTGAGTTTTTATATAGTTTCAAGAAAATAGCATTTTTGTTTGTTTTGAAGTATTTGCTTTGAATGCACATTTCATACAAAGTGGTAAAGAAAGGGTATCAGACTGAAAATGTGGAACACTTTCCTGTAAACAGCCAGAAATTTTGTGTGTATAGTGCAATATTAATTATGCCAGACTGAGTTTTGTGAATCAAGTGTAATCTCCTGCATTACAGGCAAAATTTACATAGAAAGGGAGTTGTTTGCACTGAAAAGACTTTAAATATTGACTTTAAAATAATTAATTTAAATACAAGTGGCTGTCCTGAAATACTGTGTGGGGAAAGTTTTATCTTCTATTGTGAAAATCCTACTGTGATATTTGCATTATTTTTTTTCCCACATTTTTTAAAGCAGGGGCAATAATGTATTCAATTTAAGAAAGGAGTCACTCCTTAGAAAGGAGAAAGTAATTAAAAAGGAAAGTGAGAATTGCCATAGAAACAAAATGTGTCTCTGTGACTGTGTCTCAGCAAGCATGAGCAAGCAAATTCAACGTGGCATAAATGCAGTGCATAGCTGAAGTTCAGTGAGTTTAGTACCAGAGTTTTCAAATGTTTTCGATGCTTTAAATGAGGTTGCATGATGCAAAGAAACTTTCCTAATAAATGCCGTTCTGCAGCGTTAACTGAACTAATGGTAATGTGAATGTCAGCACGTTATCTAGCGTGATCATGAGCACTGGAGGAAGTGACTATACCTTGTGTCATCCCAGTCTGGGCTAAGTCCACTGAGCGAACCACGGGAGTCAGCCACAAACTTGTAGACTACAAGCAGACAGTCTCTACACAACTGTACAACACGCTGGCAGCACCTCAGCTCCTGCGCAGTCACCACCTCACTGCTCTTACTGAAAACACTCTCCCAAGATGACCTGCTGAAGGAAAATACATACATAAAACCTACAGCCTCAGAGTGGGTGGCTGTTCATGTGAACAAATTATCTTTGAGTAACTTTGTACAACCAGTGCATTATTAAAACATGTATATCCAACACTCTTGTTTAGTATATGATCTTTTTTTTGTTTTTCAGAGAAGAAATATTTTTTATTAATATTACTTTAAAATTTGAATACGATTTCAGGCACATCAATTGAACTGTAACAAATTACACTATAATTTTTTCTTGACATATTTCTACTGTAAAGTAAGACAAAATTCTGATTAAGTACCAACTTTTAAACTTTATATATAAACTGCTATAGAGACAATATGAGCCAGCTTTTACAACGACAGACACCGCTGGAACAAACCATGAGGACGGTTAAAAGGTTTGATTCTTGCTCGTTTGGCTCTTGTTGAAGAAAAAAAAACGATAAAAAGCCTTTTTTCTTTAAAGCCTTGGTGGAGGAGATGCGGTTTCATTGTAGAGATGATGAAATGTAACTTCTAGGGATCTGAATTGTACATTACAGGCAGGGAGGCTCTACAGTGCTCTCCCACTGCTATCTCCTTGCCGTGCTAACGGCTCACGGGCCACCTTCACACGTCAGTCCCTGATTAAACAGAAGCAGCATGGGTCGCTGGCACTGCCTCTAATCCCCTAGAGCTGTGTTCGCTCTCATCAACTCCAAATGGTCTAAACCTGGCTATATAACATCCTTCACTCTGTGGCAATTACAAGAGTGATTGGGCTACACAAAGCCCCAGAGAAGTGTTCACAATGACTAGAGGGAGGAAGGCGGTCAATAAGAAGGTGTCCCCGCTGTTTGCGCTCAGAGCTGATAAAATCGCAGCATGTAAGGCTCTATGTGTATTATAACAGCAAGCATGTATGCTTCTATGTGCGACTCTCTCAGGAAGTAAAAGTCTATATAAAGACTCACGACTGAGTCATTAAAGACAAAACAGAGACCATTTTTCTCATGGCTGGGGTTATGTTCTGTCTGAATGTCTTTTTACATTAAACGCTCTCCCCAAGCCATTTTTATGTGACTTTTACGAGTCAAATAATTAATTAATGAAGGACAATTAAAACCAGACATAAGACACCTTATTCTTTGTAGAGCTGGAGAAGCTCTTGCCAATTTACACACTACTGTGGCAATATTTTAAGAGTCCTTAACAATAAAATTACTGCACTTTTTGTTAGACATATATTCCTGACACATACAATTTTTCGACGTACTGATATTCTGACTGACAGTACAATCGCTGGTGTGATGTTGCTTTTACACAACAGTACAAAAAACAAGACATTTTAAAATAGGGCTGTAAAAAATGCTAATATTTATTGAATTTAAAATAAAAACCCACATCCACATTTTAGATGTGCATCAGGAAGCCTTCAGTGGTCCACGAAATGCGACAGCAATGTAAGTGTAATTGCATTTTAATGTTTTTTTAGCCTATCCACTTGAACCAACTAGAGCATGCAGCTACTGTACATAATTCATACAAAATATACATTGTGAAAATGTGAAAAAAAAAGTGGAAAAACATTGATTAACATCATTTTAAACATAACATACTTTTATCAAAGAAAGTAGTGTAATTTTATTGCTTTGCAGAAACATGTATACGTAACATTTTACTTGATGTGGAGTACTGTCAAAAGTACAGCCAAAAGCTCAAATATGATTCGAATATTGATCAAATTTAAGCACACAATTCTACATTTGTTTTTAAACCATTTTGACAGCCCTACTTTAAAATTATGTAAAATAAGTGCAAAATGCCTAAAGTTAAATGTACATGGACTTTATTCTAATGTCATGATCACTTAGCAAGGCAAAATAAAAGTCTCTTACCCAGAGCTGGAGAGGCAATTCCAGAGCCCCTGACCGTGACTCCAGAGCAGACGGTTAAACACACGGTTGAAAAGCCGATAAAGACGTAGACTCTCCACATCCGGTTCACTCCAAATCCTCTGAAGCACTGAGCGGACATTGGTACGAACAATATCCAACACCTGAAATCATCAGATAAATAAAAGTAAATACCACAGAAAGTAGTACACAATCTTCACAAAGAAGATCTTGCAGCGATGGAATTTTATACTAAAAAGAAGCAAAAACTCTTTATTTTATAGCAGAATAAAATATAGTTGAAATCAGTAATATAATTTTAATACTTGTTTTGCTACAAACATTTTGTTGCAGGAACTTGCAAAATATTCAAATGAATCAGTGAATCATTCATTGAAGTGAATCATTGCTAAAAATGAATCAGACTTCCCAAAGATACTGGAGACTGGGAACAGTAAAATTCAGAAGAAGAGTAATGGCATGAGTCTCAGCGAGTTTCCGCCAATCTTCCTCTTCCCCCCTCCGCTCCCTCAGTTATTCTGCTCGTCGACATCTGTGATGTGACTTTCAACGATATGCCTGATTTAATGGCCCCATGTGAGACATGTTAACTCTATTCTGATTGATCCCTCAAACTTCAGCTGATAATCAGCTTGTGGAATGAGACAATCCCTCATTATATGAGTCTGTCATCCCCACCCTACAACGTCTGCCCTACTGCGTCAAATCAAAACACCTGTAACCTGCTGTAACCACCTGTCGTTCACTACTGTAATAGTGCTGAAATTGAGTGCCTTTGAACTGTTTCAATTTGTTGCATCATGCGTTCTGTTAAGGCAGATCCAAATGGCATTTTTAAGACCTCTATCTTTGGTCACCTGAGACTCAGCTGAAAATACCCCAGCTTATCAAAAAATCAATGAGTGGTTAGTGTTTCACCTTGTATAATTCCATGCATATTAACTCCACTCACCTTCCTTTGTTTGGTGGCATCTAACTTCACCAGCCAGTAAGACGCCACTTTTGGCTTATGATATTTCCAGTTGTTCAGAATCTAAAGGGGCAAACAACATTCATTAAGGCAATATGCATTTCTACCTATTTATCCGTCTATCTGTTTGCTGCAGGCATCTTCCTTTTGTTTTACAAACACAAGGAGCTTGAATAAGAACAGTCCATGCACATGGGTTCTCTCCCCACATATAAATTTTTAACACTTTGGAACATTGATCTGAATGTTTGAATATATTTACATCATTTACATTATCAATAAAATATGCCCACTCTCCTCATTGAATCCCGGTGGCACAGCACACTCCAGTGAACTCTTCTAGTGAATACATTCTCGTACACGCCACTAAAACGAGTAGATGAACTATGTCCATGTTTTGAGTGTGAGATGATGGCATAAAAATGGTCATATTTATCATTTATCTCACTTATCATTAATAACTCATTTAGACTGTGAATTAGACCAAAAACACTGAAAAATATTAATTACAAACATTTACAGGAAACGCTCTCAAAACTAGAGTTATTCAAAAATCATTTTATTTAAATTTTTTCACCAAAGTGTCAGAGAAAGGAGATGCTTAACCTTCAAAATGTTGATCGTCAATCTCAGGAGGTCAAACTAAATATTATATGAGTTGTTTTTATTTTCTATTCCTTTTTATATGAGGTATGCAATTTTTGGGCTTCTGTTACCAATGTCGGTCAAGCGACTAAATATAGATTGAATGAGTAGGAGTAGGCTAGTTTTGACAAAACATTGGTTCCCCACCATGTATGTGAAGCTGAAAAGTTTAGTTCACCTTTCATATAGCAATTTACAGTTTTTATTGTCATTTGATTTATATCATTTATATTTATATATATATATATATATATATTAGGGCCAGGACTTTAACGCGTTAATTTAGATTAATTAATTACGCACAATTAACACGTTTTTTAAACACATTTTAATCGCACTTATTTTTGCACCACGGAACGTTTCTCACTGGGTGAGTTTCGGCGGAGCGATTATACGGGAGCACCAACTAGCGTTTCTAATGTTTTGAATGCACTTGAAGCAGGGCTCTCAATTCTCACGCATTCACCATGAGACACATACATTTCGCACGCACACAAAGTTTCAGATTCTGCAGTCTTACTCTATGTGTACAGTATGAATGTACATTAAGTTGGCTCAGTTGTTCGGTTGGCTCTTTTGGCACCAAATTTATCTGTTTTCCAATTGTTATAATTAATATTTGTGCTGATCATTTATGAACAATAAGTAAAAATACACTGCTAGCAATAACTTCAGAGAATTGGGTGGGCCAGAGGGGCTGCTGTGCAAATATTTTGTGGCAGATCAAAT
>JAUMHP010000060.1:2241453-2260185 GCA_032361065.1 Enteromius trimaculatus
GCAGGAAAAAACATATAACATATATATAAACGAGTATAACTATGGCTATTTCAGAGAATTAGTAGACTTCAATTTTAATTGTGTATTTATGACATTCACTGTTAAAACATATACTGTAACATAATGCCATTATGGGCAACATATTCCCATCCTTTAGCTATTTCATTTAATAAAAAGTCGGTACAGACATGTGAATCTGAAACTGTAATATATATGCAATACAGGATATACTGTCGAATGATGTTGCATCATTTCTTCAGTAGATAATACCTGAATGCCAATATAATTGTAGTGCCTTAAAATACCAGAGTGAAGTGTAATGAGTAGTAATAAATGTGTCATTATTCTCTCTTCTGATAAACCTAATTAAGATATTATTTTCTCTTTTGTAAAGTAACAGAAATACTATCTTTTCTTTTTTTCTAATAGAGCAACTTTATTAAACCTTTATTTAACGTTTATTCACTGTAGTAATTTGTAGAAACGTGAAATTGCCAATAATATTTAGTTCAATTACTTTTTAAAATTTAATTGAAAATTTTAGCATTTAAACATTTCAGACATCGACCAAAAACAGCTTTATTACTAGCCAGAACCAAGTTGTTGCTCTCTCGCATCTGCATTTACAAGAGCAGAAGTTTAAACAGTGATTTTGCAAAAGTAAAAATGAAAATTGAGGCACTTAGGTTGTATTGCAAGGTTGTACTGTAAGATTTGAGAGGTTGTACGTAAACATACAATGCACCTTTGTGTTTATATTAATGTGAATGTTATTTGGCTAACACTTTACAATAAGATTCATTAGTTTACATTAGTTAACAACATTAGTTAACATGAACTAAGAACAAGCAGCACTTCTACAGCAGTCATTAATCTTAGCTAATTTACTAATGCAGCATTAAAAGTTGCTTTCGTTAACATTAGTTAAAGCACTGTAAACCAACACGAACTAACAATGAATGATTGTATTATTAACTAATGTTAACAAACATTATTAAATATTGTAATAAATGTATTGTTCATTGTTTGTTCATGTTAGTTAATACACTACTGTTAATGTATTAACTACGGTAGCTGCAGGTGTGCTTTAATTATTGTCTATGTGTAATTCAAAACATTCAGCTTTTCACATAAGAGCTGTAATTTCAATTTCAATTTTTTTCTTTAGAATTCAAATCAAAAAGCTTTGGCTCCGGCTATACCTTTACCTTCACAGGGTTCGGCGTGATTTCAGGAATTCGGTGTGTTTAAAACTAGCTATTTTTCACACTAGGTTAATTTTATGTTCGTTTACCTAACACACCTAATAGAGTGCCTCAAATGGATTCAAATAAAATAATTACCAAAATGTACCGTATTCATGGAACGCGCCAATCACAATTTCACAGCTCCAGTAATAGAGCAGCTTCAGTTCAATTGTGCTTCTCCTGCTAAATGCTGTGCTTCCATAATTGTTAATGTGCAAATGTATGCCAGATCTATCGGCGTGAAAGTGATGGTGTAAATGAATGCTGGAAAGTGTCTTAAACAGGTGCTGCTGGCCAGCTGTGTTTCTGCGCAGACAGCTAATGGATCTCATTAAGCATACAGGTGGACGGCTAATGACTCTACATACAACAAGAAATGCTGCGAACGGCTCGGACGTTCTCAAATGAGTTTGGGGAATGAGAAGAACAGAGCAGCCGGTGCGCCTGCCCTGACCGAGCGCTTTCTCTCAGCTGCGAGTCTCACCTCGTCCAACACGGCCTCGGCCTCTTCCTCGCTCTTCCCCGGGTAACGAATCCTCATCTCCCCGAGCGCAGCCAGCGTCTGCTGCATCAGCGCTGCCTCCTGCTCTTTACTCAGCGGGGTCTCCCCCTGCACCCGCACATGCAAAGAACCAACACAATCAAGATGAATTATTGAGCAAGACGTCTTTTCTCTGCAGTCATCAAGTTTGTTTCGGCCATCGCAGCAGTGCGTTCATATGGCGCCTGGCTGCTCGCTACGAGAAGGCCAACGGTGAGCTTTACTTTCTAGAAATAAGGTTTTAAAAACCTTGCAAAAGTTTTAAAAGGACTTGATATAGTCTAAGTCTATAGTCTTAAAAGTATGCATACAATTGACATATTGTATCAATGTGTCCTACAGTATGGTGTGATAGACCAACTATTTAGAGTTAGATCGCATAGCAATAGCTCCTTAAACTGACAACTAGAGGCTACCGTTTTAAGTTTTGCCTTCCAATGGAATCTGTATGTGTATTTTTAGAAGAAAATCTGCCAGGTGTCCAGCATGCAGAACATAGGAACTCCATTAATACTGCAAAGGAAAAAAGTGAATGAAGCTGGTTAGCTGTTTTTTGTATGTTTTTCCTATTATTCTAAACATAGAAAATAGTAATACTAAAGAATCTGTACATTTGTGATGAGTACACTATGATAGACAAGGTTTCAAATACTGAGCAAAACTTGCTCGTGGAGTTTTATCAGAGTCCTACAAACACAGCATAAAATCCAAGTATTAGAAGAGTTTTGAGTAAAGAGCACAAATCCTAATTAACCAGGTTCCATTATTAGAAAATGAAGCCTTATTAACTTGATGATCATGCAGTCTATCTACAATTACTCTGAAAAGAGCATGTAGCTTTAGTAGTCCGTCTTGCTAAACACAATCTAAAGTCTTATTAAACAGAGCATAAGTGTGTGTGCAGTTTTTCCTGATTAATATTCCTTAATGAGAGTTTGAACAAGGGGGAGTGCTGGTATTCACGAGATGAATGTGCACGTAAATGCAGGCCCAATTTAGCTTCACACTCCAAATTTTTTCCACAATATGACTGATTTTCCTCTCCAAGGTGTGCCCAGAGAGAGTGAGAGAACGAGAGTGGATATAAGAACGAGAAGGAACGATCAGAGTATGAAAACACAGCGTGACTGATTATGTGTTTGTGCGTGTGTTGAATGTCTATTGTTTGATGGATTAGAATGACTCAGGACAGCGATGGGAAAATAAAAATGATATTTGTCATTTTTACAGGTGGTGTGTTGCCAAATCGTCTCTAAATCAGCCATCTTTGTGAACATCTGTTCAGATTCTCTAGAGGACATCTAGGGTAAAGAAAAAGATAGATGTGTCTGTGTAGATACTAGTGTGATGCTTCTCTATGCTGCACAGACTGTTTGCAGTAGTGTCTATAGTAGTCAAAAATGACTAATTTGCACTTATTTCCCATCCAATAAGTTATGTAGCTTTTGCTTTAAAGACACCATACATATATACATTTAAAATATATATATATATATATGTTATGCTTATAAACTTACTATATATTTATATATAATATAAATTACATGAATATAATATATACATATATATATATTTTTTTTTATGTATATATAAATTTTTTTATGAGCATATATTAATGGCAAGAAGCTTTTTCACTATGAATTGAGAATTTAAACGTGCTTAACTGTCATGAATATAAAGTCACAGTACAAAAATCTAAAAAAGGCTCATTATCTAAAAACTCTATGCAAGCTCCATTATGCAAAATATACTTTTTTCCCCTTTTCCTGATCATTTGTGGTGTAAATTAAGCTGGAACTGGAACTTCCTGTTCATTCATCAAGTTGGAAATGAAAGGTCAGGTCACTGCTTTGCGGGATACTTAATTCCCCATACAGTAGCGTGCCCTGGTTGTATATTGCAAACTCAGACAAATGCAATCGCTTGATCGGCTAATCAATGCGTATGGAATTGCAGGGCACATTCTGCATGAATGGAACAAGCCGTATGGTAATTTGTGAATATGTGTGCGATAGAGAGAAATTCGATACTTGCCGTATTGGGGTGAATGGCACCGAGACTGCTGCTGTGTGGAACTCTGTTTGTAGAACTGTTTCGACTGAGCGAATGGGAGCGACATGCCGTGTGGGGTCGAATCGGGGTCATTTGCGTCATGGTGGCTGCTGTTTGAGCGGCCGCGGTCGATGCATTAACCATGTGAGTGGCTGTTTTTGGCCGTCTGCTCTCATTGGTAGGTGACTGCGCAGTCAGAGAGGATATGGAGCGTGGACAGGACATGGAGCGGCGGATGAGCCCGGAAAGATTGGGCGAGGAGGAAGGACCACGCATTGGTTTAGGGGCAGGTTTCCAATGAACACGGCCTGAAACAAAGAACCAAAGCATTTGACTTCAGTTTAAAATGCACTTACACATACACACTCTCTCTCTTGGAAATTAAGTCTAGCATCTGAAATCCAATAACCAACAAAAAAGTTAATTTTTAATTAATCACTTCCCCATCATCCTGCAAGCCTGAATGGCTGTCAGGTTTCCAACTCAGGACAGACAGTGATTTGAAACACACATACAGACAAATCTATGATTTTGAATGACCTCCAGTTTGTGATCTAGCCAGCGGCATCACCGCTTCATCCGTGAATCTTGTGGGAAGAAGCTGCCAAATGCGGTATTATAGCAGCTTAGCTCGGACTATCGCAGATGGCCTCGGGGTAGTGTGGGGCAAAGGGGGCAAACAATGTCACCCCAGAATGGCCCAAAGCCCTCTCCGGCAGCAACCCAATCACCAGCAACCCCTAGCACACCAAATAAACCTGTCAGCTTGTTGCTTTGTCCCTCTTTCAGTGGCTAATGGAAAAGGCATGGCTTCAACTGTGTCAGGCTCAGATAATCAATACACTGCACAATCTATGGCACTTTCCTAACATAGGGTACAAGCTAGTGCTCCATTACTGAACTATAAACTATCTAATGAAATTATCATAGCATAACATTTTGACCTTTCTGATTCTATTAATTAAACAAAATCATGATATAACCTGTTAAACAAATTGTTAAAATCATTATGGAAACAATATTGTTAATTATGCAACTATTACCAGAAACATTATATTTAGCTGTGTCCCACATTTTGTGGACAAGCCTGTACAAGATTTCCCTCCTGTTAAGAATATTGCATTTTTTCTCTTTTAGTGCAAGGTTCTAAATTATTAAATCACTTAAATTTTAGTTATTTCATTTTGGCTTAGGTATTGTAATGCAATTTAAATTGGTTAATTGTTTATAGCAAGAAAATGATTAAATTCCATACATTGTAGTTAAATCATAACCCCCAGAAGATTTTAAAATGGTGATGGATATGTCAAGGTAATGTTAATGTATTTGGACTTGGTGGACTGGATCTGCAAGGCTGCTGCTGAATTGCTGCTGCTGTTGGTTATTGCTGTAGTAGAGGATTGTTGTTGTTACTGCTGCAAGCAAGTACAGGAACTTGCTACTGTCAGTTCATATGGTGATATAGGAGTATTTGCTGCACAAATAAAATATAAAATAACCTGTAACACATCTATACAGGTGGAGCTGGGGAAGGTGGAGTGGATTAATCACATGGATTAATAGTGCAGCTTCAGAAGTGTCTATATACAGTGTGTATTATACAGTAGTATATGTATAAAGACCATGCGTAGAATGCTGAACCCCAAGGAACACTCTGCTTCCAAAAAAAACCCCTCTACTTTAAAACAAACATTTTTCGAGGCTTGTTTGTACAGTTTTCACAGTACGCCAGAAGTGCTCCTCTGAACTTCTCCCCAACCTGTGCTTTCCTCAAGCTGAGCATCCAGTCTTCCTTTAAACCAGCGGACTGAAACATCAGAAAAGCTCATTAAAGCTGCAGTGCATGAGAGCCGAGGGACCTCTCACGACATCACCTGCCGCAGTCAGCCAGTCAAATTAAGAGCCACTGCACTAGGCCAGCGAATACTGTGACCCTAATTAAAAAAGATGGATTTTCTCTGTTTCATGTATTAATTAGGTAAACAAATGCATTATAGTAGATTTACATCTGTAATTTAGCTCAGGCTCGGCAAACGGCACTGAAGATTTAATGCGTCTGCCTAGACAAAAGGCTGCTTAAAAGTTTAAGCCATAAGCAGCTCTTGCAGTCATCTGGAAACCATCGAGGGACAGATAGCACCTATAAAAGCGGTTCAGCAGCAGAACGTCCCAGAACCTCCCAGTCTACCCTAATAGTCCCAGGCCACAGGTGATAAATAGCTTTTCCACTGAATAGACCCCTAAAAGTGGCAGGTCTGGAAGTAGGAACAGATAACGTCAGAAGTCCAGTAGTAAGATCATCTCTATGCTAAGTAAAGTTCTTAAAACAACAACACTGACGCAAAACAAACAAAGATATATAAATTAATTATGAAATCAATCGATCTTTTATTATATGGAAATGTAAATTACACTGATTAACATAAAGTAAAAAAAATAAATAAATCAGCTTTACAATTTACACACAATATATCTTAATATTATAAAATATTTTAAATATTTCAAAGCATTACTGTTCAGCATATGAGATTTACGTTTTAAAAAACAACAAAATCTTACTTACCCTATATTAAACCAAAAAAGTTAAAACTCAACAACCTCCTGATCGGCTCCTGATAGGTTTACGTTTTTGTGCACTCTAATTTTTAAGAAAAAAAGAACTTGCACATTTTCTGTGGAAAAGGCTATTAGAGGCTCCCAGACCTCCAAGGGAAAGAACTCACTGGAGCGTTCGGGCCGATTGACTTGCTCTTGCTTGATGCTGCTGCTCTCATCTTCTCCGTCAGCGTCGGAACCAGAGCTGCTGTTGCTGCAGCTGGCCGAAGAGTCCTCAGGCTCCCTGTGCCCTCTGGGCGTCGGGCTGCTCTCAGGCATGGATGACAGGACCTACAGACAAACAATCACATAAACACACCCGCAGGGACAGATGATGAGAGAAGATCCTTGAAAAATGTCAGTTCCTGAGCTCCAATTAACGCTTTGCACTGACGGCAGAACGGAAGGTGCGGCAGTGATACACGCCTGACGCACCAAGTCTTGATTAATGTCACTGCAGAAACATGTTCATTTGGTCTGAAACACACACACTGCATGTCAGGGGAACTAATCTATTATGTCCTTCAAGAAGTATTGAACAAAGAATCGAATATCTGTCCGGCACTTGGGATGTACTGACTATTAGCCTTCTGAATGCACTAATTTCACCTTTTCAACTCCAATTTAACTCAAAGGTCTGTCTAAATTAAAACTTTGGACAACAGTTGTGAAAGAATTCGATGACATCCTGCTATCCTTGGCAGATTTAAGAGAAACTGCTTGTGACTATTTCAGTTGCTTAATTTCTGTCTAGTCAGATAATTCCAGATGGCCCTGTAATGGCACTGTTTAGAGTGTTTCAATCCATCAGAGCAGATACTGCTGAAATGAAACCTAAGACTTACTGCTAAGTCGAAGTGAACTAATTAATATTATTTCATGCCATACAGTGTCTGTAACTGTCTATAACTTCTCTATAAGGGCATCTCATGAACATTCATCATGAAATCTAATGTCTGGTTCATAATTTACCTCAAAAATAGAAAGGAATTATATTAGGTTGTGAAGGCAAAGACCCATTCATTTTTTTAATAGAATTGTAAAAAAACAAAAAAAAAAGTTTTTTTAAATTTTAAGACAGACCCATCATGAAAAGAGTATGAGCTCTGTCAGAACACTCCATTTATTGTCTTGCATTTATTACTGTGTTTTGCATTTGTTGGGCCACAAGTCATAGTTTTTAGGGCTGAGTTTCGACAATTTCACAATTCGATCCGATTCTTATTCACAAGCTTGCAATTTGATTCGATTACCAATTCAATTCGATTCAATTCAATATTGATTATCTTGGATATATCAGGTGCAGTACATGGCACATTTTTTTACAACTAATGCTGTAAAAAAATATAAGAGAATCTTACACTTAATGAAGTTTTTAAAACAATGCAAAGTTACAATTGCATAATGATATTTGTAATAGTTGTTTTTTTATATATATTTAAAAAAATATATAAACATATGACAGCTGTTGAAAAACTTTCTAATGATTATGTTATTGCATTTATTTAGGCTAATTGATTCTTGGGTTTTAAGAATCAATATCGTTCGGTAAAAATGAGAATCAATTAATATTGAGATATCGAATAGTGTTCTTCCGTGACCCAGGTTCCCTGAGATACTGGAACGCGTACTGCGTCTGCTAAGATGCTATGGGAATAACTCCTTTTTCCCCCCTAACTGAAGCCTATTAAACACGCAGTGAAACTGCACAGCCATTGGTCGTACAGTGGTAATTTTATTTAACCAATCAGCTGGCTACCCTGCAGCGGCAACCAATGGCTGCCTCCAGCCGAAGATAGCCTGAAGGGGCGGGGCCGTCTATATATAGCGTCTGAACCGCCACAGGACTTTAGGTTAGTTCGACTAAAAGCGACGGGCACTTACAGCGCAGCATGGAACGCAGTATTCATTCCCGTGTCTCAGGGAACCTGGGTTACGGAAGTAACCTATTCGTTCCCTGTCGACTCTGTGACCTTCTGCCCCGACTCGGCTGCTTACCTGGGAGAGCAGCATGATCGGGGAAAAGCAAAGAGGAGGAGGGCCAGTTCTGGGCCTTTGTTTTCTTTGTAAAATGAGCTGGGCAGCCAACAGCATGTCCGCGCCCTGGTTCAGTTTGCCGGGAATGTGTGTTGCCCTTATCGAGCGCAGGTTGTGTTTGGCCCATTTGAGAAGGCGCTCAGCCAATCTGAAAAGGCACTTCGATGACAGACCCCCCTGGCAATTTGTGTATGACACCACAGTCATACTGTCTGAACGAACCAGGACGTGAGTGTTCCCCATTTGTGGCAGGAAAACATGATAAGGCAGTGATGTGCAAGCTGCTTTCTGCATCTGACCACAGGCCCGTGGCCGATGAGCCCTCGTGCAGCACGTCCCACCACTTTATGGAGGCGTCTATCGCTATCACTTTCCTTCTGCACACAATGTGGAGGGGAACATCTCTCTGCAGCCACTGGGTACCTTCACATAAGCAGAGAGCTGCAATGCAGGTTCCGTCCAGGGTGAGCTGAATGCGTCCGTGACGCCAAGCTCGCGGCGACACCCGTGCCTTCAACCAGTATTGCAATGGCCGTATTTGTAAGAGGCCAAGCCATAACACTGATGAGGCTGTGGCCATTAGACTCATCATTCTATGAAAGACTTTCAGAGGATGAAGCGTTGCGATCCTGAAGGAGGCTGTTTGCTGTCCATGTGCTTGTATTTACCTGTCAGCTCCTCATGTCTTCCCTCATTTGTAACTCCGCCTCCCTAATCAGTCTCTCACTCCCTGCCAGTCATGTTGCCCAGGTGGCTCTAATTATGTCCTAATTATGTTTAATTAATACCGTGTCTTGTGAAATGCCCGTTTGTCAGTTGTTAACGTTATGTTGTTGAATCTGCGTTGAAGCCCAGCTGGTCCCGGTTTTACAGCCTACCATGCTGTTTAAAGCTCTGTCGGTCCCAGTTTCACAGCCTGGTGTGCTGTTTTCTGTCGGTTCAGGTCCTACAGCTCGAGAAGCAGTCACCTGTACTAGCGATCCCTGATACGCTGGTGACGGGTTCTGACACCACGTCACAGTGAGAGGGGCTATGTGGTGTTCAGTCTGGTTCAGTTGCACAGCCAGGAGAGCTGTGCAAAGCCCAGTCAGTGCCGGTGTCACCGCCAGGAGAGCGGTTGAAAGTCCTTGCGGTGCCTAGCCCGCCTATAATGGTTCTAGCCCCATTTCAGAGTACAAGGAGCCGTGCGTTTCCCAGTTGGTTCCGGTTATACAGCCTGAGAAACTGCAGAAGGTCCTCGCGGTTCCAAACCCGCATGTAACAGGTCCCAACCCCGTAGTATGGTACGAGGAGCCGTACTCGGAGATGAAGGTCTGCGATTTGGACTTTGAGTGGCCGGACCCGGCCTCCTCATGTCTTCCCTCGTTTGTAACTCCGCCTCCCTAATCAGTCTCTCACTCCCTGCCAGTCATGTTGCCCAGGTGTCTCTAATTATGTCCTAATTATGTTTGTATTAATACCGTGTCTTGTGAAATGCCCGGTTGTCAGTTGTTAACGTTATGTTGTTGAAGCTGCGTTTATGTTTCATTTGTTCAGCCTTCAGTGTCCTTAAATAAATGTTTATTTCAAAGAGTTCTGTTATCCGCGTCCTGTCTCCGCTGAAGAGCATTCATCGGCTGCTCCAATCGTGACATATATAAAGACAGCCCTGCCCCCCTCAGGCTAGCTTTGGCAGGAGCCAGTCATTGGTTGCCGTAGCAAGCAGATTGGTTAAAAAAATTACCACTGCACAACCAATGGCTGTGCAGTTTCACTGCGTGTTAAATAGGCTGCAATTAGGGGGAAAAAATTAGTTTTTCCCATAGCGTCTTAGCAGACGCAGTACAAGTAAAGTGTCGATAGGGAAATATTTTTTTTTTACCCAGCCATATAAGAAAACAGAATCAGAGTGGCAAAAAAAACACAGCGTTCAAATTAGTCTCATAAAATGTTTAATTGAAAAAAAACAAACAAAAACGCTAATTTTGCTGGCACTAGTTTGTATATGCTTTATATGTACCTTATACCTTATACTATATACCTTAGGTCCTTTTTGTTTGGAGGTTTTCCCCATCAGTTTCTCATCATCCAGTTCACACTGCTCCAGGAGGTCTAGGATATCTTCTTCCTGCAGAACAAGACACACAACCTTTTTTAACCTTTTCATGTAGATATGCACTTAGATTAATTCATTTTTGCACCACTGCAGGAAATATGTGAAGTACATGTTCACTACATCTTTCTTTGCATTTAGGCTGGGGAGTTAAGACAGGGGTTTTAAATTTAAATTCTTTAATTTAAGCTTCAGGAGTTTTAGTAGGTTTAATTTATTTACATGAACTAAGTTTATCTACGATTTATTTATTTAAATTGATCAATTTGCATATGGATTATATACTAGTAAAACAAATTTAAAATATGAATGTAAAATGTATATTTATATACGAATATAATAAATAAAAAATAATAAATGGAAATAATGGATGCTCTAACTAAAATTTCTCAATTGATTTTACAGTAAATACATTAATATCTAAACCAAATAAGTTTACCTTAAAAGTAGTATATTATCAACATATAATTGTTTTAGCTATCTTCCTGACATATGCCAGCTCATTCCAAGCAAAATCAGGAACAAACATATAACGTAATTTTAGTGAGGCCTCTTAATTCCAAAATATTTGAAGCACATTATTATCTTGTCTAAACTATGAGTAATTTCTGGGGGGGGGATCTAAATCAAAACAGTACGTTGCATGATACCTAAACAATTTCTTGGCATAAATCAAAGCCATGTGTTTAGCACAAGTTCGGGAATCCATCTGGAATATGAATCAACCTCATTCCTTCTCACAGTCACTGTATCTGAACCACACTTTGAGTTTAGCACATCATAATCTTTGTAGAATTTCTTTTTGTCATTTCTTTCAAATAAAGCACTCTGTTGTTGACTTTGAAGTATGGGGTCACTGCACAGTTCACATGAGAAAAGCGCTCATAAAGACTCCAAAATTACAGTTTCCTGGTATTACAAATTACACATGACCAATTCTTTTTCCATTATATTTTAAGAATCACTGCCAATGGTTCAGGCAAGCAACACCAGCTAATTTAAACACTGTAAAACTCATTATCAGTATGATTAATAATACTGATTCCAATTATAGTATAACACTTTTCATAATAAAAATCTCAATGATTCCAGCAGTCTTTAAATGATGTATTTCACTTCCACAACAGTGGCACATTCACACTGACTGCTGCTTAAGCTTCCTGCAGATTCCTTTAAGATACCCTGGAGTTTATTCGAGCCTTCCTGAAACTCAGCTTGCACTCTCCTCTTGGGATGAATTTGATGGGACAAAACAGCCTGTACAGACTAAAAAGCAGTCTGAAACAATTATTAGGCACAATAATGGACTTAAAATATCTTGGAAATTGCTTTAAACCCTTTTTCGACTCATAAGACTCTGCAATTTCTCTCCTGGAGGGGGCTCAAGCAGGTCTTTTGATATTGCCATGGTGTACTTCAATACTTATGGACCAAATATATATATTTTTTTGGTTTATATAAGGTGTCACCTGGGCTTGACATTAACAACCACCAAATGTGGATGGAATTTTACTTGCCCGCCTGGACAACTAATCTGATTAAAACATCGAACATGACCGATATTTCAGTGAGAATGTTTTTTTTTTTTTTTTATCGGTGCATATACTGTAAACGGCGATTAATAAGATAACGAGTAACAACAACACCAATGCTAATGCAGATTGTCTATATGACAGAATCTTGTGGAGAAATCAAACCAAATGAACTCACACAAAAGAAAAAATAAAAGGAACTTATTTTTTTTATTTATAAAATACAGCCTTGTTAAGCAACATGACACAACCAAGATAAGAAAGATCCCTGAAAACCATGATTGCAAATTTGACATTATACACAGTACAAGATTTAAAATGAGTAGTTAATATACATTTTAGTATTTTAATTTAATTCAAAGGAAATTGTTGACTTTTTTTGCTCCATTTGTTTAATGAAAATAGTTTCACAGATCAGAAAAGTCACAAATACCATTATGCAATGGTGCAACACACCGAGCTGAATGATTTACGTTTTTTAAATTTTTTAACATTCAATAATTTCTTAATTCTCTCGCTTCTAGAGAATTAATCTGTTCATTGGCATGCACTGACTCCACCGCGTCCCGAGTACTCGAGGCTGGAGGTTTGGCTTGCACTGGTTCTCAGGGCCCCATCCCAGTATCTTTCTACCCGGATGTACATGAAGAGCTCACCAGAACATGTACAGCACCTTTTACTGCCAGAAACCGATCTGGGGGCTCTTCCTCCTTCACCACCCTTGACAGTGGTGCAGCTAGTGGGTATATGGGGGTCCTCCCAGTGGAGGAAGCTGCTAGGGCCGCTACTGCTGGGCAGGGAGATGCTCCCCTCCTGGGACTGTCGGCAGTGCTTGTGCAGCATGGAAGAACCTGCATCTGCAGTACGTGCTATGGCGTTGTTGCAAGTCCATCAGGCTAAGGCACTGAGAGACCTGCACAAGGGTGGTCACAACCTGGAAGTTCTCCAAGGAGAACTGCCATAGACCTCGCGCTCCAAGCGACGAAGGTTAATGCGCGGCCTCTGGGGTATGCGATGTCTACCATGGTGGTCCAGAAGCAGTTCTTGAATGCTCCCGTGTCCCAGACCAGCCTCTTCGGTGACGCAGTGAAGAACTTCGCCCAGGAGTTCTCTGCTGCTCAGAAACAGATTGGGGCCATTCTGCCGGCACGGACACCCTGGCACATAGCTGGCCGCGGGGTCTGTGCAAATATGTGTTCCCCCCAGTGAGCCTTCTAGCACAGCTTCTGTGCAAGGTCAGAGAGGACACAGAGCAGGTCCTGCTGGTGGCCCCCTTATTGGTCCATCAGGACCTGGTTCCTGGAACTCATGCTCCTCATGACAGCCCCTCCCTGGCTGATTCCACTGAGAAAGGATCTACTGATTTAGAGACGGGGCACCCTTTTGGCACCCGCGTCCAGACATGTGGAAACTTCATGTCTGGTGCCTGGACGTGGAGGTTCTAGGTGACCTAGCTGCCTAATGTTGAAATGGAACCTGTTCGTCGAGTGGTGTTCTTATCAACAGGAAGACCCCTGAAGATGCCCGATCAGAGTTTGGAGGTTTGGAGCGAATGCTGTCTCCCTTCACCCTTAAAGTCTACGTGGTTGCCATTGCTGTGAACCACAACCCCATAGATGGCAGGTCTGTAGGTAAGCGGTGGTTATCAGATTCCTTAGTGAGGCCAGAAGGTTGAATCCTCCACAGCCTCCCACTGTACCCTCTTGGGACCTGTCTCTAGTGCTGCAAGCCCTCGGAGGAGGCAGACCCAGCCCTGGCTTTGCTCTGTCCCTTCTGAGCACAAAGAGGCTACATTGAGCGGACGCAAAGCTCCAGGACCTCAGACCAGCTGTTTGTCTGTCATGGAGGCCGGCAGAAGGGGAATGCTGTCTCCAAGCAGAGGATGGCCCACTTGATAGTGGATGCCATTACCCTTGCTTACAAAGAGCATGGTATAACCTGCCCACTCAGGTTACGAGCCCACTCAACTAGAAGTGTGGCATCGTCCTGGGCGTTGGCACGTGGCGCCTTGCTGACAGATATTTGAAGAGCTGCAGACTGGGTGACCCCTAACACATTAACTAGATTTTATAGACTTCGTGTGGAACTGTGTTCTCACCTCAAATGTGAAGAGACAATGAGAGGCGCCAAAATACATTAAAAACATTAAAAGTACTTTAATTTTAATTATATTTAATATATTAATATTATATTTCACTTTTTAGATTTATAATTTTTCCAGTAATTTGACTTTTTAAGGATATTGTTAGACTGATAATCTACTGTTTGTTTCAAATTGTTCATACAAATTAATGTAGGTTATTTCAAGACAAAGCAAGATTGGACTAATGACAGAACTTCAGATAAGAAAGGGCAGAAGAGCAGCTGTATAACAAACAATAAATGTATTTTGAGTGAAGACTGAATCATCAGAGACTCAAGAATTTAATCAATAATGTTCCAAATTCGCTTCAACATATTTTCTTTTTTCTTTCTTTTTTTCCCCTCAAAACCGTAAGATGTGTGTTTCACGGACTCTGATGTTTCTCCATTACAAATGTCGCATGCTTTTCAAGCAGAAACATCATCCCAGCTGTAACTCAATAAGCCAGGCATTGATCTGTTGTTTTGGCTCAAATCAAGGGAGATTTAAAGTGCATTAAAATCTGTTCTTTTGCTCATCACCGCCTCCATTCTTTCCCAAAGAGAGTAAGATTCATTGTTCAGGCAGTCGGTGAAAAGAAAAAAAGGCATGAAAAACCTCACACTCTGACTGCAGGTGACAAGTCAATATTTGCCAGTGTTTGCTACCGTTAGATTGTTATGAAATTTGTTTTTGTTGCTTAGATTTGGGCGCAAGTCGATTGTAAGATTATTTTGTGTGTCAGGGCACAGATGTGAGGACATAACAAAAATTTTGTTGCATGTGTGTGTCTAATACAGAGGACGCATTTCCAACAAGAGATTTCATTTTGTTATTACATGTTACAATAAGTGGCAATCAGGTGCTGGAACTTGCCATTGTTAATGTTTTGCTCGGTGCTTGTTGCAGTTGTGGAAAGCATGTAAACAACACAGCAGTGTTCTCTCCTGCTGCAGCTTTTCACATCTATTCACAGCTTGATATGTATTCTAGAGAACTCACAAAACAAAATGCAAACAAATACCTTATATTGACTGGTGTACAGTAGAGCTGGGCGATTTGACGATATTATCATATATCGACGATGTCGCCTAAGAATCACGATGTCAATGTTGAAAATCAGTACCACACGGTAATCAAAAATATTGGAAAATAGCAATTAGGCTATAAAGAGGAAGGAGCTAAATATAAATTTTTAATCGCCTAGTAGAAGCTTATCATTCACTTACCTTTTTTTTGTTTTTAATGCATGCATACACCTTAAAGCACATCATTAAAATGTTGATAAGAAACCGCTGTGTCTATTTTTATTGTGCAGAGAAGCGCGTTAAAAAGCAACACTGTAGCCTATACTTTAACTACAGTTTTCTATCTTTAGAAATATTAAACATTAATTAGCACTAGCAGAACAGAAATAACAGGATTATAATAATTATAATAATAAACTCCACACGGATCCTGCCCGATCCTCGTCTATACTGCCAAATGAAGGATGAACATTGTTTCTTTGATATTAGACCGTCCTTATCCATTTTTACAGCGAAGAATGTGACGTCAACTAGGCGCGAACATAAACACGGCGTGTCAGGGCAGAACAGGGCGGGGCAGACGATATTATCAAATATCGCAATATTTTTAAAGGCGATAATCGATAATCTTTTTTTTATATATCGCTCAGCCCTAGTGTACAGAAGAAATGTTAGTATTATGGAGGGAGAAACCATCTGGTCACACTTGTAGCATTTGATACAATCGGGCACAAACTATTTGTCACATTTAACAAATGATAACAATCTTTAGTACTGCTTTCACCAACCCAAGAGGTAACTCAAACTACAAATACAAGTGTCTTTGTAACTGTAACGTTCCTGTCTTGTCCTGTCTCCCCCGCTGTCTGTGTCATTTTGGTTTTGCCCTAATCAGTTTGATCGACTCACCTGTTTTTTACATCTGCCCTCACTTTTGCCTTTGATTTGTATGTGTTTAAATACCGTTGTCTTTTTGTTGTATTCAGGTCTCGTTAATGTCTGTATGTGGTTGTTTTGCCCGCGTGTGTGCCTTTGCTGCCTTGACAGCTTTTTGTTTTGCTCTGGTTGTTGTTATTAAATATTTGCAAGAAGAATCGTCATTTCCTCTGCTCTTTTTAGCACACACACGCCCGCAGTTGTGACAGAACGAGACCTCAAAGAGAGGGATCGAACGCATTCATCCTCGCGGACCCCGGCTCGTCTCGGAGGATTCAGTTGCCGGGAAGTTACGCTGTCAGCGCCACTGCTGGCCATGCTGTCACGGTCTGTCACGCGGCCAGCGCTACAGCCACCATCTACCACACTGCCAACGCTTCTCCCACTGCCTGACACGCTGCTACCGCTACTGCCACCAGCTGCCATGTCGCCGCTATCACTGCCAGAGTCTGACCCACTGCTACTGCCAGAGCAGGCCCAGCTATTGCTGTCACTGCCAGAGCCTGCCATGCCGCCACTATCACTGCCAGAGTCTGACCTACTGCCGCTGCCACTGCCAGAGTCGGCCCAGCTATTGCTGTCACTGCCAGAGCCTGCCAAGCCGCCGCTGTCACGACCAGAGTCTGTCCTGCCGCCGCTGCAACTGCCAGAGCCGGCCCAGCTATTGCTGTCACTCCCAGACCCTGCCAAGCCGCTGCTGTCACAACCAGAGTCTGTCCTGCCGCCGCTGTCACTGCCAGAGCCTGCCATGCTGCCGCTGTCATTACCAGAGTCTGTCCTACCGCCCCTGCCAGAGCTGGCCCAGCTGCCGCTGTCATTGCCAGAGCCTGCCATGCTGCCGCTGTCATTACCAGAGTCTGTCCTGCCTCTGCTGCCGCTGCCAGACCCGGCCCAGCTATTGCGGTCACTGCCAGAGCCTGCCACGCTGTCGCTGCCACTGACAGAGTCTGTCCTGCCGCTGCTGCCGCTGCCAGAGCCGGTCCAGCAATCGCTGTCACTGCCAGAGCCTGCCATGCTGACGCAGGCAAATGCTAATGCAGGGATAATGTAAGAAGGCATTTTTCTGTGGCCAAGAAAATATCCCTTCTTAATTACAGTGTTCCCTGTATGAACAGATTAGCTGATGATAATTCTGCTACAGTTACTACTGGCAGCTAATATAAATAATTGCAATTAATCATAATTAATAGTAATTATTTATATATATATATATTTCCCTTAATGAGCTAAAAAATGTTACACACTCAACGTCAAAATATAACCACTAGAGAATGTTTAAATAAGGTTAAATAAGATATATATACACATCGTTCTTTTCTTTTAGTTAAAAATATATAAATTATAAAAATATATAAATTTTAATATATAATTTTTTTCATCCGAAGGAACTGGCGCAGAGCAGGCTGAATGGCCAGCAACTCAAGGCAATTAATATTCCACTACAGGCGAGGTCGTCTTGTTTGTTTGTGACTGTTCGTGAGTGAGACCAGTGGTCATGCTGACTGAATCCAGCTCCATCTCACGAAAAAAGAGATCCTCCGCACATGGAAAAGTTTGCTCTATTCCCGGTTGACCCGAAGCCCGATAGGCTGAGATGCTGAAGCACCGTGTCCCTGTGCTCACACAACTGATCCTTCGAGTGAGCTAGCCAGTCATCAAGATAGTTGAGGATTTGGTGCAGGGCACTCTCTGCTATCTTGGTAAAGACATGGGGAGGCAGGGCCAGCCCAAAGGGGAGAACCTTGTACCGATACACCTGACTCTCGAAACATACTGAATGGATGACCTGTGTCGAGGCAATATCAAGACATGAAAGTAGAATGCTAAATTCATCTCGGCAGGAGGGACTGGCTCGATCGCGTCCTTCGCCAGCAGGAAAGCGATCTCCACACGCAGGACAGAGGCATCCATCGCCAAACAAATGGAGGAAAAATGGACACCTGTGAATCTGGGTGGGCACCTGGCGAACTGAATTGCATAGCAGAGTCAGTTCGCCCTGATTAACCAGCCTGGGGACTGGGGAGTGGTAACCGACGTAGCCATGGAGGGGCAGCCAGGAGGAGGGAGGTGGCTCGATCCCGGAATCATAGGAATTGACACCATGAACTTGAATGCAAGAAAGCATAGCATCGCTCACAACCTGAACATGGCGATTGGGGCCAAGAGATTTTGGAAAATTGCTCTTTTTGTGAGTAGGTGGGTTCCGCCTTTGTACTGCAGAGAACTGCTGGGCAAATGCTCTCAACCGTTTTGCCGAAGAGGCTGGCCTGGGAGATGGCTACAGTATGTGACATAATTTTAGCTCATTAAGGGAAATATATATAATTAATTACTATTAATTATGATTAATTGCAATCACTTATATTAGCTGCCAATAGTAACTGTAGCAGAATTACCATCAACTTGGGGCAGCCGTGGCCTAATGGTTAGGGAGTCGGGCTTGTAATCGAAAGGTTGCGGGTTCGAGTCCCATGTCCGGCAGGGATTGAAGGTGGAGGGAGTGAATAACCAGCGCTGTCTCCACCCTCAATACCACGACTGAGGTGAGTC